>JAYRBW010024162.1:0-12521 GCA_036023295.1 Invenusta paracnida
ATTAGTTTTCAATTAGTTTCAATATTCAATAGATATTAGTTTTCAATTAGTTTCAATATTCAATAGATATTAGTTTTCAATTAGTTTCAATATTCAATAGATATTAGTTTTGTCCTTCGGTGTATGTATGCGTCTATGTACACTTGCTCTTACATCAACATGTCTCGCTCTCCAGTTTAGCTGTTGTCATCATTGGGTATCATTTCAGATAAATATTCAGGACTCTATTAGCCAATAACAATACTTTATGATAGCATGGGGATTTAGTTTATAAATGGTAAAAATTAGATCTATGCCATCTTAAAACTATGCTACCACTATCCACGATTATAGTAAGTGCCTGTTACATTAATGTGAATGTTTTATTTATTAAAAAATAGCATATCAGATTGAATGTGTTTACATTAATTTATGGACTTTTTTTATAATTATAATAATGTTTGTAGCAATATTATTTACATTAAATTTGGGAGTGTTTCATTCCATAAGTTTCGGTGTATTAATACACATTATAACAGCTACAAAAGTGTATCATTCATATTTATGACATTATTTTTTTATTGTTGAAAATGTGGTCTAGATAATTTACAATTTTTAATTGTTAAAGAGCGTTTTCCAAAAGTAGAATCATTAGGAACGCTTTTTTGTCAAGATTCATTTAACTTTTGTTGGTTTTTAATTTAAAATGGAGCATTAAAACGAAAAACAGATTTTCAGGCAGATCAATGTAGGCTTCATATTTTAAATGAATTGGTAAATACGTGATATAAACGGAGATAGTAAATAATATTATTCATGCAAATAATATTCTTTAAAACTCAAACTAAATATTTCATTCATATATAAATTCAAATTTATTTTCGTGCTTCAATTTTGACTCAAGCAGAGGCGAATATATTCAAATATCAATGTGACCTACTTAATTTCTATTAGAACGCCGAAGGATTCCGACTTTTGAATTGAACTATTTCTATAAGCGACATTGGAATCGACGGTTAATGATTCTACTTTTGGAAAATGCTCAATATTGTATGCAGTCTTCAATAGTTTTACATGTCATTGTTTGAATTATTTATGCTATTTGCTATTATTAATGCTATTAATAATTCGTCTTGTATTTTATTACAGGCCG
The DNA here is from genome assembly GCA_036023295.1 of Invenusta paracnida. Lineage (NCBI taxonomy): Eukaryota > Metazoa > Platyhelminthes > Proseriata > Coelogynoporidae > Invenusta > Invenusta paracnida. The sequence goes on from JAYRBW010024162.1 coordinate 1,133, forward strand.
ATAATGAGATGAAAAGAGACTGCCTGGCTTACTTAGGGAGCTCAATGGATCACGTTATCACACTACAAAGAGCTCAAGAAAAAAAACAGAATTCCTTTGTTTCCAGTGTAAGTCTCAATATATTCATCTAGCTACCGAAATAATATTATCATTGACTTCAAATATTTCGTTAGATTTTTTAAAAGTTATTTTCTTCCTTCGTGTTACTCATTTAAAAATACTTATTAAGTCATATTCACTATTGGTAAGCGTATTGTAAGTAGTAAGGCAAGATGGAGCCCTGGAACAAAGACTCCCTCCCTCCCGATCAAATCCGTTTGAGGTTTCAGCCATTCACACTGCTACAAGGCAAATCCGGTAGAAATTTTTCGCATACAGCTAACATAGCGTCATTATTATCTGGTAAGTGATGGTGGAAGGTTGTGTTCCGCAACTATGCAACGTATAGGCTTTGTACGTAATGATGACGGGGTATGGGTTATTCAACCTTGTATACAATTACTTCAACAAGACCTATATCTATATCCATCGCTTATTCCTTCGCCCGTTTCCTTAACTACTCTACGAGAAGATTTGCACTTGAGAAGATCACCAACTCCTCACTGTTCGCCACAATCATCTACATCACCGCCATTACCTTTGACAAGCCTGGTAAGCTCACCACGTCATTCGCTGCTATGCCTTTACCGGTGCTTCCTACAGAACTGTTAGATGAACTGATCGTCTAGTTTAGTCTCTGTGGACATAGATAAACATACGTGTGGCCAGTGTGGCGAAATGTTTTATTGCCTAGCACAACTCATGTCTCACCGAGGTTCTTATCAACACCGCAATATACCTACGATCGATCCCTTTCGCGATGATTTTGTTAGCATTGATCAGGTGCACTCTGCTTTCCATGGTGCAGCAAGGTATATCCGTTTTTTTCCTGTTACACCGCCTATCCAAGCCATCGACTTTTTTTACGGTATCCGTACACACATTGAGTGACTCTTAGCGATCTTAGTCAACGTCTGTGAAGAATGCAAAGTGTAACCTGTGCTTTCCTCCGCCTTCTACAAGTCGATCCACAGAACGGTTCTATTATACGCTCAGAGAGCGCCATCGTATCTCTATCTGCCGAGGTTGCCTCTCACCCAAATTTTATAGAGCTTCATATCGACAGCCTTCTTCGCAAGATTTAAAATTATCTTCGCAATGGCAGCATCTGGGTTGTGGAGACGGTTCAATTTTTTACTTACGCACCACGTGATATAACTCAGTGCCTAAGAAACGATGAAAATGTTACACCGAGCTACCTTCCCACCTAGAGTAAAGCAGGCCGTAATCAAGGTGGACAATGGAGCACAGGTGAAAGATTGTTTTCTTTATGCAGTTGTCTCCATCCTTCCCTATAGAGATATAACAAGTAACCGACATCGAAAGGTTATGTATAAGAAGTGGTTGGGCGATATTCATTTTGACAACATCAACTTTCCAGTTACTGCTCACGACATGGCAAAATTTCAAAGGCTCAACCTCGGGCTTTACGTAAACCTACTCGACTGGAGAGAGAAAAATGAGACTCATACTCTTCGTATGCTGCGTTGCTGCGGTCTCCCTCGTCAACTATATCCTAATATTGCTCCATGCGTAATTAATATTCTCGCTGTTGTCAACCAGGCCAAAAACAAGACACACTATGTAGGCGTTACCGACCTTAATAAACTTCTGAACAGCAACAAGAATAAGAACCAATCACACCAAAGTTTTAAGTACTGCGAGCGATGTTTGCAACTGTTCAAGACCGCTCTTCTTCTGAACAAGTACAGAGAATTCTGCTATACGGAAAATCCAGAAATTCTTGTTCCCTCATCCGACAAGGGATTTTGTCAGTTCGAACCCTGGCAAGCGGTGCAGTGACTACCCTACATCATCTACGCAGACATAGAGTGTTATTTCGAAAAGAGCGATGTGACCCCCTGTGGGGGTAACTTCCCTCATTCGCGCATATAAGGCCGGTGCAATCTCCTCCCTCCTCATACCTCAGCCCAATTTAAAGGCGACTTCACTTCCCTCGGAATACCGTATATTCACGGGAGAGTTCTGCGTGCGAGAAGTGATAGAGGTCCTCGAGCGATTGCGGTACGACGTCACAACTGATTATGCATTTGAGAAACGCTAATACCGCCTCGTGATTCTCCATGAGTACCGATAGTGGAGGGAAAGAACCCCGGAAACTTCTCGTTCTGTCGGCTGCACTAGCCTGGCATTCCTGGAGACAGTGCATGATGTCTTCTGGCCATCTTGCAGTATGGGCAGGTAGGGTCCGTACCCTTGATTATGCTCCCTGTCAGAATACACGAGTGTCTGCTTCTCAATTGGACCAGCGTAACACTATCCCTTCTGTTCTTAATAGAATCCTTTGGCTGCTTAGTGTAGGTCAAGCGTAGTCTGTTGTGTTTGATCGGGCCAACTTTGATCTTCTGTCTAATTCTAGCACTAGCTGTGCTGTATGTGATCTTCTCGCGCTGCTCGTTGTTTTCTGTCATCGCCGCAACTTCATTCTTCATTCTGGCAACTTGTTCATCGCCTAGAGAAGGTCTGCCAGAACGCGTCTTATCGAAGTGCATCGACCCTGTAGTTCTGAATTTGTCAATTAGACGTTTTATTGTCGAATTATGTGATATTGGTGCTGAAGGGTTTAACTCATGCAATGCATTTTTAGCGGTGGAATAGCTTCCAGTTCTGAAATAATGTTCAACAACACACACACGCTCCTCAATTGACAAAACCATGATTAGTGAATTAATGTATGCTGTGAATTTCTAAGAATTAATAATAAGATTAGACACGCGGAATTTCCAACAGTGTAATATTATTTCAAAAATAGAAAAGATATTTTTGTTTTTGAGTTGCGTAGTTTTATTATCACCCTGTATATGATCACAAACACATTTACTCTATATATTACTATATTACTAGTATGAAAGAACACTTATTTTATGAACACACATATCTTGATCAAATTTATCTTAAGAACACACATTTTACTGTTTAATAGAAAAGAATGAGTCAATAGTTATGCTTCTTGGAGGTTTTCATCAACGTAGTTTTTTCCTAGCGCTGGATTAATTCGATATACCTTTCTGCTAAATTGAATTCCCCTTGTATAGCAAGGAAATTCCATAATTCCTGGGCATTTTGTATAGCTGTAGAATATGAAGTAGTGGAGCTTGTTAAATGCTCAACGATAGTTGGACTATTCTCGGTGCTGCTGTCTGGAATAATGTCACTGTCATCATCCCCTTTGCTGTCACCGGTACCGTTCAGATCTATTGATGTATGTAATGCTGCATAGGCAGCACGCATCGAAAATTCATCAATTCAATGCAATTCTTAATGCAACAGCTTAAGAGGGGTGGCCGTAAGTGTGGTTTGACTGTAGTTATTTTTATTAATTTTGTTTATTAGTTTTTACCGCATTGTTTATATTTAAAATCTGACAAATGTCTCTTTTGTTTTTTTGTAAGTGCTTAAACAGTGATCTTATCAGTTTTGAAAATAATTGGTTACCATAGTTTCATCAACCTTGCTATTTATTTAATTAATTATTAACCAAACTATATTAGTGTTATCATTTTTGTTAATAGTACAAATATATCGTGATGCTATCATCACTTTGATCAGTATAATACTCTATTGTAGTAGGTTCCATCATTCTCTTTTTTGTGTAATTATTGTACACCTATATTGAATGTAATATCAACCTACACACCTAACTGAATCAATACCTACCTACATATAAACTGAACCCCACTGTCTAATGTTATATTAAGCAAAGCAAATAATACTAACAATCTATCTTATATTTTGCAGTATCTAACAAACATATTATTATATCTGTTAGAGACTACTTGTGTGGTGGTTCTGATAGACAATTTCGAACGGGTCCATATATGTATTTTATCCATTATACCTGAGTCATTGTAGTATTAGGATGTAGTATTAGGATGTAGTATTAGTATTATTAGTAGTATTGATAGTATTGATAGTATTAGGGTGTGAATAGGTACATCTACATATTATAACGAATTTCTATGATTCGCAATTTGATGTTTTTTATTATATATATGTAGTAATATTTTATAGTTTTGTAATCTAGCTAAACGTATTATAATAAGCTTCGTTATTCACTCATTTCGTATAACTAAAATATTAAATACCCATAATATCATTATTAAAGTCAAGTTATAGGTATGTATTATCTTCTAACAAATTTGAATTGTCAGTATTTTATCAGAAATCACATTGATATTCAAAAATAGAAATATTAAAATTATTGGTCAATCAAAAGTAAATAAGTAATTTTATATGGATTTTTGAATTAATTTTTTAACTTTATGTTTAATATTGTTAATTATCTCTATCAGTATGGTCATTAATCATATCATAAAATATGTAGTCATAGAAATATTATTGTTTTAAATACTTATTTTTTATATATCATAACTGATGTCCTGCTATATGTATAATATATACATTGTGTATTCTAAACTATGAATACAGTCGGAAATTTAATTGAATGTATCATTGTACGATATTATGTTTTATATATTTTAAATCAAATTAAAAAAAATGGAATTTAAGTTTTCGTGAAATTAGCGTTGATAATATAATTTTTTTAATTTAATTTAATTTGAGTACACTTGAACAATTACTGCATATTAATTTGGCCCCTTTTTTCTCTGCCTTATTTTGTGGCGGAGTATATAATACAATAACCTGATACAATGCTCAGGTAATACAACAATGTCCGCCTCTCTTTTCCAGATTAGCCTTCTAGTTCAGATGTCCTCCAACTTTCACCACCAAGCATGGGAGCATTTTATCGATTGCAAGCGGAAAATGGACGAAATCAATGCCTCAGCTCAGCGGGTGAGTTACTGTATTATAGGCAGGCAGAGATACAGAAATAGAGAGGCCATTCAAAGGTTTTCGTAAATCATAATTGAACTAAACATACCACACTTCATATGGGGATGTTGTATACTTATGGAACACAAAACTAAAGGGAATATAGATTGTAATTTTACTTAAGTATACAAACTATGGCTATAGATCGTTTTCCTTTCCTTCTTTATCTCTCTCACTTGCGTGTTCTTCAAAATGTGAATTCGTTCATTCTCCCAAAATATTACCGTTTCAAGAGTAAATAAGTTACAGTTCTTTGCAATATTTTGAAGACGTACTTTTAAACTCCTAGTTTGGAGTCGTCTGAAGTAGCCACCCACGCAGCATATATTGTATATACTTTTTAATATTATGTCGAATTCTACCGATCGATTATAATATGTTCACAGTAACTTGAATTGATGAATTCCAGTGGGATCAAGCTTGGTTTTCTTTATTCATGATATTCTAATGGCCTTGCTTCGCGTGAATACTAATAGGAATTTAATTTATTAATACACTAAGACGTTTCTATATCGCTACCTTTTCTGCTTCTAACAACTAATTTACTATCGACTCATCTATTTATCTGTACATGTTTAATTTGACCAAAAAAACCATTTTTCTACTCTTAATCGATTAAAAAAGTATATTAATTATCTGTGAATATTTATGTTTATTTTCTATTAAATAAATAACGTATAAATAGACTGCCTCTTTAAATTTTATATATAAATGTTGTACATGAAATTATAATACCCCGATTTTTTTAATAGTGGATGAGATATACATATGTTTACACATATGTCAATTAAGTGGCATTCTTACTCATTTGAAATGTAATATCTATATTATGTCCTGTATCTTGGCCTATTATTTAAATAATAAAATTGTAATATCATTCAGTCTAGTGCTTTTATTTAAATTTTTTCATTAGTTATATTTTTAAATAAAATTGTAATATCATTCAGACTAGTGCTTTTATTTAAATTTTTTCGTTAGTTATATTATATTAAAAAACGGTAATTTTCCCCTGTTATTAAATAAATATTTTACTTCTCTTTTATATTTATAGCAAAATATTACTTGATATAATCGTGTAAATTATGTTAACAATTGAATTCAATTGTATTTCCCATTATTTTGGTTATATTTCTTGTCTTCTTTTAATACTTTATAATTTTACACACCAGCTTTTTGAATTCGGTTTTCTATAGTAAACTTATTTCCATTTGATTAATTTGTTTAATTCTACATAATATATCCCAGATATTTAGTCTCACCTAGCTTGTTTAACAACTTGGAAAATTTAATAGGGTGTTTGGAATTATATCTATTATTATAATATCTTTTAAACAAAAAATCTGCAAATTAAATTCTAAATAGAACAGAAAAAGGGTTCCTAAAACAGGTACCTAAGAAAATAGCTCAATTTAAGACATTTTTAAAAATTAAGGATGGAAGATGCAGATCTGCATTCATAAGTGTGTGTATCTAAGTGTCTTCGAAGAAGATGCGATGCCGCTGTGATGGTGTGATCCAGTAGTAGATGCAGCTAGTGTTCAGCAGTGTATTTGTGATATTGATAGCCAATGAGGTTTACGAGGTGCCTGAATTATAGGGAAAGTGTGTGGCAGGCGTTTAAACAGTCTAACACAGCAGTTTTGAGTCCGCTGAAGGGGATTAGTGCTATAGAGTGTGTATCTGTAAAGTAGGCCGTAATTTTTGGATCGAAAGCCCTTCATTTAAAATAATAAATTAAGTAAATGGCAGATCGTAATTGTGACAGTGTCCTTACTAAATAATTAGCGCATATTATATAATAATACAATGTGAGTAATTGATTGTAATTATTGTGCTTTGTAATGATAATATATAAATATTATTATTTTTTAAATCAAAGTATGGCTTATGAAAAATTAACTACGTTTGGTATTTATACAAAATGATTTTCTTAACGTGTAGAAGTTTTGTCATTTTTTTAAATTAGATCGTCTCGAGTATAACGCTGTCATTTATTGTTACTGACTTTTCTTATTACGCACACAGGCAGGTGAAAACTACAGTATGATAGATGAGCAGACAAAGCAACTACGTGATGAGAAATTGGGTGGTCCTGTGGAACGTGCTCGCTCCTCCACTACGGATCCCGGTGTCACACGCGAGGGCTTTCTCAATCTACAGACTAAAAGTGAGTTGATGCAGTGTCAAAATATGTTGAGAATATTAACTTCTACTTCGGATATAATGAATTATCTCATAAACTTTTTTATCCGTATGGTTAGAATTTTAATTTTTTTAAGTGGAGATCCTAAAATGATGTTTTTAGTATCCTATTTATAGTCAGATTCCTACGAAGGTTGGTCACAAAAGTAACTAAAAACATTTTCTTAATTGCAATATGTTTATTTTGCTTTCGTTCAAAAATTCTTTTTTGATTATGTCATTCATTGAAAAACATGAAATAATTGTAGATATGCATGTTCTGTTGGTAAAAAAAGCTTGACAAAACCTTCATAAACATATTTCATTAATAGGAAATAGAAAAATCTGTTATAGAATATGTAGATAAGTCTGGTTTTCGTATAATATTATCTCTTTGTTTTCTCAATTTAACTTCTAATCTGTTTAAGGGAGTTCAATTCTTGGTATAACAAAGATTGTTTGTTATTTTTTAATTGATTATGTATGTTAAAAGTTTACTTTATCATTAAATTTATGTTTTCTCTGTTTCTTTTTTAGAATGTTTTTTGTTGTCTGCTTAATTTTTTTGTGTCATTTGGAATACATAATACTTTTTCTTTAATGTACCATTTTTTTACAAGGACTGAAACAAGTTGTTATGTTCAAAATTTGAATTCGAAATTTTGAATTATTAAGGCTTTTCTTCTAATAAAATACATGCCAGTACAGCAATGTTCTTTATTATTTACTTCCATGCTATGTATAATACATTTAAAATTAATCATGTTTAACTCTTCTTTGCGTACCTTCCATAACAGCCGATAACTTTTAACATTCCTTTATAAATCCCTAATTGAATATTAATGAGACATGATCTGCGATTATTACATTCGGGTGAATAATTGTGCTTTACAGTGTACATTGTTCTATTTTAATCGTGTACGTGTCATTGGAACAATATTTGTAATACTTACTTAATTTATATGATATTGTCTACAATGGTAGTTTTAAACTTTTGCTATTTAATTGAAGTAAAACTCGCTTATACCAGATTTGATATCATTATATGCATATATCTTTAATTTACGGAAATATAAGATGTGTCGTTTACTGAATTTAATGTTCTTTATAATTGATTAAAGTATAGGTATGTAAAACTGATTATACAATAACAACATAAAAGTGAATGAATGGACTTAGTGTATTTTGCTATTGTTAGTTGCTTTTATTATTATAAGTTAAATTGATACTGTTTACCGATTATGAGAGGTATATTTTACTTTTATTAAGTGTATCTTATTTTATTAAAATATTATTTTTCAATGTCTTGATTATTTCTTTCATGTTATTGTAATATTTGGTTTTAACCATACTTAATATACACGAAAACTAGACATGACTTTAAATTGTAATTATATTTTCTTTTACCTTTTCGCTTATTTTTCGGATGTTTAAAGTAATTATATTATTTTAATAAATTAATGTTTCATAAAATGAACTATATTTTGTGTGTGTATTTATCATATTATATGCATGACTTTTAGTAATTATGTATTAATATTACTTTCTTATTAGTTCTCCATCTATATTTAGCCTCTTCTCTTTAATGTTTACTTCTTTGAAATCCATTATAGTCATGTTTATCACCTGTTCCTATCAAATATAGGGGCAATGGCCACGGTCTGGGTGAAGTGTTTCTGCACTTACCGCAAGGAGGGTCGTATTCTAACTTCAGTCCCCTATGTACAGACTGGACACCTCCGAGCGGTAAGAATTTAGCTCCACAGAGGTAGCATAAGAACGTATACGACATGGCATATAAGCACGAACAAAATATGTTTCACTTGGTATTTTTGTTAGCAACAAGAGGAATTAATGGAAGAAACATAGTGTTATCTATATCTTCTTGCGTGTATATTCAAGGGGGTGGTCTCCCGCTGTTTCATTATAAGTGTTGAGAAGGACAATTCGTCACTACACTGTTGCTTTAGACATTTTGCATTAATTTGAAACCGAATGTATAATATTGAGTGAATAATTTTGTGAATGGATACTATAAATAGTATGTATGTTAGTGTTATTTTTCTTCTATATCACTTGAGTATTAATATATTGACTGAAGAACTTTAGGAGAATCTACTTTTTTAACACCCAAATATTCATAGTCAAAAATGTCTATAGTGTAATTCTGTGTTGTTTTTACCAAAAGTTGTATTATTATTATGCATATTATGACTTTCTATTCTAGTTAAAACAATTTGATTGTAATATATAAAATTAATCTGTAATCTATTTATGAATTGTACTGTTTTGTCGTTAACTTAGCTAGATTCTTAACTCAGTATTTTGACTCGCACTCATACGTATATATATAGATATATTTATTGTTTGTGATGTTTGTTAAATCACTACAACTTTTATCGTGTTTATTTAATGTAGCAATAGAGTAAATTGATAGTTATCTGAAATGTTATCTGTTATTGTTGGAACTTGATACATTGAATTGTCCATCTCGGTAATCATAGAAGAGGGCGCCATATTTTCCATTACAATATTTACTCCTTTTACCTTCTGCACTCCCCACTTCTTCACATCTTCTTTTCATTTCTATAATATTTCAGTCGGAAGAAAAGTTTATAATGATCTCGTGCACCAGGCGAGCAACTGACTCTATCGATCGGAGGTTTTGTTTCGATGTGGCACTAAGTGATAAGTAAGACTCCCTCGCCATATTATAATATTGTGCAGCGGGAAGGTAGTAGGTATTCCCTCGATCCATCTCCTATTTTTTTGACCCACTCGTTTCTCTTGTTTGTTTGCTCCTTCGCTTAAAATAATTTTGCAACAACCTGTGAGTGTTGAAATGTTACCTAGTCCTTCTTAATTTCTTCTAATATTTGCATTATACTTAACTACATTTTGCTAACTGGAATTTGTATATTTTTTCTATAAATTAATTAATCCGATTTACTTTAAAAGAATTTAAACATATTTTTTGTAGTGTAAAATTTAAAACTATATTTAATAACTTTAGTATGCTTGCCTCATCTTTACCATACATGATTACAGTCGACAAATTAAGTATAATTGGTAAATATTTCACTCCGTTATAATCAAACTTAAATGTTTATTTCATATTAATAATTAGTTAATTTAAATACTCAAATTCAGATAATCTTGATCAATCTGAAGTGAATCTCGACCGATTCAGTACTTCTAGATTTCAAGTAAAACGAAATAATGGTGAATAATTAATTAGTATGTGAGTGCTCCCAACATACGAGCATTTAAATGATTGGTAGTATACAAAAGATAATTTTCTCACCAGCAAGGGTTACTGTGGGAGACTTAAAGAGGGCCTAGATAAATATGGAATAGATTTATTTTAGAGCAGAACTAAAAAAAGCGGGACCTAATTAGTATATTTACTAATAGTAGTGTACATAAAATACTCTTACTGTTTTCTTGGTATATTCATACATAAATATGGAATAGATTTATTTTAGAGCAGAACTAAAAAAAGCGGGACCTAATATGTATATTTACTAATAGTAGTGTACATAAAATACTCTTACTGTTTTCTTGGTATATTCATACATAAATATGGAATATACATACATTTTTTATATAACGTAACTACCTATATTTTAAAATATAATATCCGAGCTTAAATGGAAATATGAAAATAAAATAGTTTATTTTGATTTTTTAAATTTATCAGCGTGTCAACAGGTGTCCAATTCTTTGTCAACACCCCATGAGCAATACTAGAGGATTATTTCAAAAATAAGTTAGACCTTCTTTGATGTTATACTTTTCATGTATAACTATTGTCGCCTAATTTCTCCATTTTTGTCTAATAAAGAATGTGGCTTCTATCGCATAATAATTTCCGCTCTTGTCTTGTATGCTATTTGTCCGATAGAACGATAACATTTCAAGCGTGTTCCTCTGAAGATCTGCACCAATGGATAACAGCTATGGATGGTTCAGAACCGGTAAGTTCTCCGCTTATACGATAAGCATAAACGTTATTCTTAATCACAGTGTCAGCCACAATTTAGATTCGGATGCTTAACTTTCGCACATCCGATAACTTGGTATAAATTAGGGTTAATGCATATTCTTATCTATTAAGTAAAAATCTCGAAATGGAAAAGTGTAATCTAAGTTTTAAAAGATTTGTATTATTATTAAAATAGAATTGAGTGAAACCATCAGGCCAAAGCGGCTCACCAGACAGAAAGACAATAAAAACCAGAAAAAACAAGAA
>JAYRBW010024173.1:0-12520 GCA_036023295.1 Invenusta paracnida
CACATGCAGAGCGGCGCATTCTAATTGCTATCCATAGAATTCATAGAAAAAAATTACGTTCCTTCATTAGAAAAGTCTATTTCTATACTCGGATATCTATTGACACTCGATCGCTTCGCTCTCTCGTGTTAATAGGTATCCTCGTATAGAAAAGTGAGACTTTTCTAATTTCTGGAAAATAATCATTTGACTATTTTTTAATTGAATATGTTACAAAACATCTTTGCTTAGCTATATGTGAAGTTCCAGAACTATACTAAGAAGTTTGAAATAATAGGGGGCTCTTATTGAGTCTCTCCCATCCGGGATATGAAAGCGCAAGTCGGATGTTGATAAAGTAAAAAAGCGATTCGTGCGGTGGGTTGCTTTCTCCATAATAATCGTAAAGTACAAGAGTATTTTATCTAAAATCAATGTGACAAAAAGGCCTTTATGATTAATATTAAGAAAGTTGTACATATATTTTATAAAAAATATGTGTAAGTAGTAGTATCCAATTTTTATGCATCTAACACGTGTAGTTGGCGCGGTTTACTTCTTTTTATATACGTAAATATTATTTTTGTTAATTTCTTTTGTAAAGAATACATTTGTAATAAATTTGTAGTAGTTGGTAGTTTTTAAAAACCTATGGACGCAGTTCTGGTCATACTCAGGAGAATTATTAATATACGCCTACTTTTTACCGTGCATAATAAATTGTATAATCAGAAGTGCATTGTATTTTAAAATTTATATTTACTTATATATAAACTGTATATTGTCCTCACGAGCTCTGGAACAAAATGTACATAACCTCTTCTTTGTATATGATGTATAATATATAAACCCAAAAAGTTTATGAAAATATAATATAAACCCAGAAATCATTTTAACTATAGTATGCATTTAAAAACATGCAAAATTATCATGAAAATAATATATAACTACTTCATCTTTTCTTTGCTCTACTTTTTGTAACTATCGTTTTTCTTCTTTTCAAAACCTATCGCAATCAAAATCTTTGTGATATACATCAACAGTTGGAATTTCAATTTAATAACACATACGCACCGATTGATTTTGTGAATACGAACTAGTTTTTTCTAAATTATATTAGAAAATGTTTACATTTCTTACACTGATAATACTAAATAGCGTTTTACGCTGCTCAAAATAATTAAAACTGGAAAAAGTACATATATGTACATGAGCATGGAATGTTTTTCACGTCTATGGGTTATTTTAACTCGGCCTACGACCTCGTGGTGGATAAAATTCACAGGTAACTTGTGGAATAATATTAAGATAGTAATAGATACTTATTCTATAATTGCAAACATTGATGAATTATTTGTTGTTTCACAAATATAATTAATAAATGTTACTTTTAAATAAAACTAAGGATCAATGTAAAATACACAGAATATTCAAGTTTATTAAGCAATGCACAAATACACAACTTAAAATGAGGTTCCTCTCAGACAACAGAGTACTTTCAGTTATAAAATACGAATAGTATACATATATTATGTTTATATGTGTATGACGTACGAATAGGTATCATGTAGCATATTTCTTGAACAGGTCGATAGAGAAAAAGAACAAACATTTGGCAGATAATTTATAACTAAGTAATAAACATATTGCATTGGCGCTAATAGGTTAATGAATATAACAGTGACATCTGCATAAGACAAGAAATTTGATTATTAATATTATACGATATCTATGTTGGAACAAATGGTATGGCGAAAGTTGAAGAAATAGCATTAGGTTTTTTTTAAGGATATAATTTCTGTATGCACTTATTAGTATTGTGATATAATGGAATGAGAAAATACACAAAAGAACATGTACAACCAATGAAAGACACGGACAATTGGAGGAATCAAAGTCCCTAAACCAAAAGATAATGAAACTACATTTATTACTTATAGATCAAATAATACGTAATTGTAATGAAATATTAACGAAGATAAACAAACTTACGATGAGACAAATAAATATATTTTCACAGAATAAGGACAAGGTCACTTTTAAAATTACATAGATATTATGAATTTATGTTAATCTATTCGGTCGTGTTAAATAGATCATTATCTTAGTCGAAAAGATAATTAAAAGAATGAACACAACCATAGCAATAATTAATTTAAGACTAGATAAGGAATGTAAGCTAAAAATAGAATTCCAGCTATAAATGAACATAATAAGTATTTATTGGTAATTGGTATGGAATGTTGTATATGAACAGTATTGACGAAAAAGTGACAAAAACACAAACTTGTTGAAAAATAAATTAAACGTACACTGATACTGAGTTCATACTGAATATTATGCATTGAACAAAATCCTAACCAAGTCAAAATAAAATATAATGGTCACAAAAATAATACAATGTATTATAACATCTCAAAGCCACAAGTTATCACATGATCGGACGAAATAATGACATGACAAAGGTCACATAGTGATATACAAGAAGAAACCAAATCGTTGTCAGAGAATAGTTCAATATCATTGAGGTCCCATGAGTCGTAGATATGCTTTAAAATATATAATGTACGTCACATTAAATATGTTAATTTCAACTAAAATAAAAAATAGACTGACAAAAGTTAACTTCAAATAAAAAACAGAATAATATTTTATACTACTTTCAGAATTGTCAGTAGTAGAATATAATCCTCCCCATGATTTTTTGTGAAACTGTATAATATTGGTATAACCAAGCTGTTCGTAATAATGGTTTATTACTTTTGAAATTATATATTTGCATTCACAATTACAATTGTAGCATTATATACCATAAATGTAATGTGATTGTTTAAGACAATTACTTTCGATTTGATAATTTTCAATAATATACCACAATAAAGTTGTTTCTCTTGGCCCGCTATGATGCTACAGATAGGAATTGTGCAACAATTACGGTAGTTAGCATACACAACAGGCCTATTTTGTAGACAGACATTGTAGACAGGAACTGCCTAATCATCAAGATCTGGCTCCCTCAAGGGCTGTGACTGATGGTAGCGACCACGTGCGGCAAAGTCCTCATTCTCTTCGGTGAGTTGGGCAGCCTCGGTATGCATGGAGGGGGTCTTTGGGGGGACAAATATCTCTTCGGAGGGTGGCGGGCCCTGGCGGAAACATCTGCGGACACCGTTCCTCAGCCAAGTCCATAGTGAGAAGTCCGCCACGCCTGAGAGGGACACAGATTAGTAACATGTATCGGTCATACTTCATAGTAAAATCGTCACATTACAAAGAGTAATTCAAATATAACAAACATTTATATATTATATATATACATATTATATAATAAGTTGTCTGAATTTTTATAATAGTTTTAAAATATAAAATTCATACTTACACAGATAACGTCACCCATAAAATGGACAGAAAAAGCACATTATGCCTGCCATACAATTAATTTTTATTTGGATATATGTATATCTGGATATGACATTAATTAATGTAAAGAACTAAAATAGCTATTATTTTTAATGATTGTGGAGATCAATTTAAAATCATAATTATTATATATCTCAAATTAATTTTAATCCATATGCTTAACATTTTATAATTCTTCTATATTCTAAAAAGATATACTGCACAGAAATACATTATGTAAATTAACCGGCTGAAAACACACAAACCTGGGAAAACGCCAGGATTAGCCTGTCCAATATAAAGATAGAGAGCCAGGACAACTACAATGCAGGACAGTGTGTAGATCCACTGGATACTGAACATGATCACGTAGCACATCAATCCCTGTAAAAGTGATTAATGCAAAATCAATTGATTAATTGCACTACAAAAATAAAACTGATAAAGCAGTCTGCTTATTTAAAAATATACCGGTTTAATTCCTAAAGCAACACATAAAATTATAGATGAATTGCGTAATAAAAATATATTGAAGATATTTAAACACAATTTTGGATGTTTTTAAATTAAATTAACGTTGCTTTAGTTTTATCACGAAAACAAAGATTAATACGATTAAAAATAGTTATATTTCAAAAGTTGTCTTCTTTATGTATCAAAATTATTTACAACATTAAATTTTAAGAAAAAATTAATTACTTGTGAACTAATTCTACAGTTAACTTCGCAACAAAGAGCCACTAAGTGAAACTTACTCCAAAGAGAGAGACCCATCGATTGCTAAAAACAGAGTACCAGGACTGCGGCTGCCGTGTGATCTCCATATTAACAGGGGCGGTCGGAGCTGCCGGTTTTGAGCCATCTGATTGGTTAATTTGTTGAAATATAAATTATTAAATTGTTTCATACTTCGCGTTTGCAGTTTGCGATAATTGCAAACGTTGTTGACACAGATTTCACCCTAAAATAAGCATCATCTAACACTCGGAAGAGTGATGATCTAATACATCGACCATAAATACAACTATTTCGAATATTTTTTTCCTCTCTCTCTCTCACTCTGATGCCTGAAGAACACTTCCTAAACAAGTTGCATAATCATAACCTTTTAAAGCTTGTCTTGGTGCTCGACCTCTTCTATTTATAATTTTGAGCATATGTTATTGCCCTTAGATGTCCGAATATCCCAAACATGTTGCAAAAAGCATAAGTAACGCTGTTTGTATATCGATCTGGTCTACAAAATAAACTTACAGCAAATATTATGACTCACACAACTTAATGCTAAAATCATAGTGTAATTAAACATATAATTTTGACTCTTATCGATTTCATATGATCGCGTCGTACATTTTTGTCGATAGAAAATCATTGCATTTTAATTAAGTTTACATAAATATAGGGAGAATTATTTTTTATAATTTTTAGATTAATTATTAACCATTTATACATGTCACACGAACCTATAAAATATACTTAGCTACATTTGTATCTAAAATGTTATAACACATTTACTATTTAAGAGATATTCTATTTTAAGGTATTATTTTACTAAATCTTTAGGGTGATAAAATTGTAGTATGAAACTGCTATCAATAATCAAGAAGAGTTGCAACACTATATATCTATCAATACTCTATGGTTAATACTATCTATAGTTTAATATTTACAACATGTCTACAACGTTTGAAACTGTCTCAGACATGTCAGCTTTATCAAGTTTTATTACATTCACAATTCAAAAACAGCCTGATTATTTGCTAAATTTTAATATCATGACTATACGAAAAAGCGCATTAGATACTTAGTTGCAAGATTTAAAGATTGATCGCAATTTACGTAGATTTTTTAGACGTATGATTTTTGGTGCAAAAAATGAAACACTGCTTTTAAACTTAATATCATGCATAGTATAATTATGTACTTTAAATAAATAAAGGTACATAAAAGTACTTAAGATACAAAATGTTTGGTTAATTTTCTTAGCCTCAAAAATAATTCCCACTTTTAACAATATTTTTTTTGAGAATCTTATACATGCTACTACATGTAAATTGGCAATAATCACACAAAAGAGAAAGTAAATGTCAATTAAACGTCAATGAATTATAATGCATTCACAGTCTTATATTTTGGAGAAACGAAAAAATTAAGAATACAATAGAAAGATAAACTAAAAACTAAATTCTCTGCATAGTTAGATAGCAGTAAATTTCCTTCAACTGTCATTTCACTATTACTTATCTTTTTCAGATAACAAATAAAAATACTATATTCAGCTAATGTTACAAAGAAAAACTAGTTTTAAAAAGTAGACTCATTACTTACAAGAAATATTTCCTACATCAAATGAAATAAAACATAAATATAAACAATATAACTTTTTAACAAAATATAAAATGTTACATATATTTCAAAATTCAGGGAGCTATAACTTTGAGATTATACAGACAATAAAATGTTCTATCGTTTACTTGTTTTCCAAGTCTAAAATACTATAAATCTATAATAAATCTGCTTCCTTTAATATATGGAAGTGCATGCATCAACTAAAATTGACACAATAGAAAACCTCAATAAATAGTTACAAAATAGAAAAACTATAAAATAAGGGTGGTTATTCTGAAAATAAGATATTGGAAAGTTTCTACTGTAAATTTTATTTAAAAATGGAATTATAAAATACAAATATATATTATATTGATAATGATAATGATGATGCCCAAACCATTATATTGACTATAATATAATAGTAATATAGGGAAACCATTGTTAGTTTCTACAGAAGATAATATTAATTAGTTATATAAGTATGTAATTTTCATTAGGTGTCTTTTTATATATTGCAATAAAATATTGTCTGAATCTACACAGAAATATATGATTCAACAGTATTGAATCGGTGCAATACAATATATATTATTATTATTATATCGATAGTGACACAACTGACGATATTCTAAATGTCCTTAACTCAACATAGAAAGAAGGGAGGTCATTCCCCTCATATTTCTGGCTCAATTATTATCAACATTCAATTTACCAGTCAATAAAAAGTATCGTCAACCTACAGATTCATGTCTTATTAGATAGATAAGAGATTGTGAGACGATGACTTGTTGATTGTAGCTGTTATTTTTATGTAGCATGAAACATGGTTTTGATAGTGTATGGTACATATGGTGGTCGAATTTGTTCCCTCAAACCTAAATTGATAATGGGTTACCTACCTCTATCCAAGCCAACATAGGTCAATATATTCCAACATCGGTACAAATAAAACGCAACCTAGGTTACCTATAGGTACATCTAAATCAACCTAGGTTACCTAGGTAAACATATTACAACCTAGGTCTATATAAAATTTAACTTAAGTAGAGCTATCACAACCTAGGTTAATCTAGGTTACACCTAACGCAACCTATCATGAATCAATTTATCAAAATTGTAAGGTTGCAACTGAATCCAAGGACAAGCACCCCTATGATGAGGATCCGCACAACCCCACTTGTGAAAACTACCTCCGAGGCCCTTATCACTCCAGATTTATGTCCACCTTCCAATTTGACACCCATTTTCGCACTGACTATTATCACTTCTCCTATATAGGGCACCAGCTTTTCCCAGCATGCCCTTTTTGTCAGGATTCCACTTTACTCAGGATAAATAAATCTCCGCCTCCTAGAATACACATCATCCCTTGAGATCTTGATGGACAGTGATCGCGCACATTTTTCCAATACAAAAAATCAAGTAACTGATACGACCTGATCGAGATTAAAACATGCAAGATCGCAGAAATGGATCCAACATTCCTTCATATTAAATGTGTTGTTCAATGCTTGTGATTTTGTTGTATTGACATGTACGTTTGAAATTTAAATACATTTCTTTCAACAGAGAAGTTTTAGTATTTTACAGAGAATTTATTAATTTATCACAATACTACCTACATATATAAGTCTACAGTTGGTAGTAACGAAAATGGCTCTTGCGACCGAGAATACAGCGATTTCTGAACTAAACTCCTGTTTCTTTTCATAATTTTAGCACTGTTATAATATTATAATTTAATACGAGTACAATAGTTTCAGATAAACTATAATTAATACTAATGTTATAGACAACCAAATCATTAACCCGAACTCGAGTCATAGGTTAGATCTGCCAAACCTTAGAATTTGGGAAATTTTTAAAATTTAAATTTTAAATCAATATATATAAATAACATATGTTCACAGGAAAAGTGTAGGAATGTGGATGTTGCCAATATTTGTGTATTATCCAATTTAAACAAATTAACCACAATATCCATTTTTATATTATTATGGACATTAAATAAAGATATATTTTAACGAAATTAAAATGAAACTGGAAACCATAAATAACATATAATTACAACAAAAAATATAGGCCAAAACTTACCTTCAATTAACGGCGCATATACGCCTAAAAGTAACATCGAAAACATACTATTTTCGTTTAGTATTATATAAGATGAGTATACACAACATTACTAATATGATCCGTTTCAAATCTAATGTGCAGTTACTACATTGAAGTTAAAATTATTTTTATAATGAAAAAAAAGTTACATACATATAAAATGCTGTACGTATTTAATTTATGTTTAAGTTTCATTTCTAAGAATTTGGAAAATAAGTATTTCTCAATAATAAATATTTATGCATCGACAAAATGCTATTCACATATCTTAAAATAGAAAACGTTATTGTTGTTAGATCAGAAAATATCCCTTAGTATCTTTCATAAATGGTTATAAAATAAAATGGTTCATTAAACATTTGCTTTTCTGTTGCAAGCGAGCAAATACAAGTGCAAGACGAGATATTGACAATACTACTGATCAGACAGTACGGATAAGACAGTGGAGTGCACAATCAAGTGAACTCACCTAGCAGATTGTCATTCTCAGATCCAGGAACAGCAGTGGCAGTGGCAGTGGCCGGCTGTGCAGGTGGCCCGGGGGATGGGCTTGCATTGGTAACATCGAAGAGAACATTCTCCCCCGGCCCACCCGGCTGGGTTCGCTCAGGGAACAGAGAATCCAAGTCGTCAGGGTGCCGCTTACCTGCTGGGCCGAGGTGCCCCGCCTTTTCAGACTGTCAATAGAGATGAGGTGTAGAGCAGAGGTAGCAATGACTCACAAATCATGGATCTCAAACACATTGAATATATTATGTCATGTACACTGTCACTCTAGAATACACCGTGTCATTTGTCAGCAATCCGTTAATCACTAAATTTGCTATGCTTTCAATGTGAGTGAGACGACTGTAAGTTAATAATTTCGTTTTACTTTTTTTTAAATCTCAATTATCTGAATCCTATCGCAGCTTATTTGTTTGGAACATATTTAATAAAAAAAGTTTAAATTAAAGCTTTATCTGATCCCAGTACCCAAAACATTATCAAGTTCGCGAAAAGTAAAATTTTCGGTAATGGCATTTGTTTGAAAGAGCTATCTAAAAAATATAGTGAATGCTAGAAAACTAAAAGTAAATAATATATGTGTATATAACAATTTGCACAGAAATTAGACGTTTCGAAATTATTTAACCATGATTTAAGAGAATAACAGTCAATATATAGAATATGATCCAATGTCGATGTTCGGTTTCAATTATATAAATATCGATTTTGCTCTAGCTGCATCAATAAAGTTAACTATATTATTAGTGCACACAGTATTAATTATGCCCACAAGTAAGAAACAAAAGTATGACCCATGAGATGTGTTCAGAATCTAGAACAAAATCCACCCCAATTAAGTCATTATTTTTTTAATGAATCTATAAAGTAACAGACGTGTACATTATGTACTATAAGTATGCCATAATAAGTGCTCGCAAAATGTTTTTCGTTCCAAAATTAATGTACATTACAAGACATAGGCACACATTTTTAAGAATCACTTAGCTTTCCATAGTAATACCCGCATTCAGAATGGTTTGCATATATTAAAATGCACCGATAGTAAGAAAAATTAAAGATTTATTAATCCGAAAGTATTTCTATAAACATAATAAATATATCGCAAAAATAATCGTTCTATTAATTTCTGCTTTCCATTTGGTTTTCACGGTAATTTTATAATTAATATATAAGACTTACTTTTTAATTGTCATATAATATATGACAATTAAATAGTAAGTCTTATATATTAATTATATTATACGTGTTCTGTATTTAAGGGTACGTAAATAACTCTTATTTGAAATGGCTTTTTCGTTTATTTAATAGCTAATAAAATGGGTGGAAATATATTAATTGTTTACATTTATAGTATTTTATATATTTCACCACTTTATGATAATATACAACATTTCACTATGCGGGTACCCAGACAAGTATACTCACTCCAGTAGGGACGTCATGATATTCGTAATCAGTGGCCTTGTAACCATGTGGACCTCCCTTGCCTCCTGACCGTGCAAATCGGGCCTCCCGCGCTTTGTGCTCGTCGAACGACATAGCCAGAGCGAAGTAGGCATAGTCTACGGCCGCATAGGTGAACATGAAGGGCATCGTCACCACAGGACCCAGGAAGTTCACGTTCCCGATAAGGATAAAGATGAGAGTCACCACTGTGATCGCCACTAATGAAAAGATGGGAACCTTGTTGGCACCCCACTGCATAAGCGCAAGCGTGTGTATAAGATGGAGGAGAAAAAGAGTTGTACAGCCGTCAGTCAAAACACAGATAGTTTTAAAATATTAATAAAATAAATAAGTATAATACCTAATAAGCGAATTATTAATGATATAAATGATATTTTCATAAAGATAACGTAAATACATTTGTATTTTTTTAATATTTACTATTTAGAATGACGATTTGAATGAGCAGAATTTTAAATATCTTTTCAACCTTTAAAATTGCAATAAAACATATATTTTAATAAAATCTCACAGATACAAAAGTGAGCAATGAAAGTAAATTATAAATAAATATATGTTAAAACCTATTTTCTATGTTTAAAATTAATAATAGCTTCTACCTTACAATTTAACTAATGTTATAATCAATTAAGCATAATTTACAATAGAAAATATATGAACAAAACGTATAATTGGAAGTTGTTTTAGTTATAAGATAAATAGGTTTAAAAACAGAGATTTAATAAAAATAATTAAAAAGGAAAGTATTTGTTATTTGTCTTTGAAAATGCTCACAATAAATTGTTCCTTTTTTTAATATCCCATATATTTTTACATATCCCTTTTTTGTTATATATACATAACATCTACATAATATTATTATAAAAAATATAACAACCTACATAGTATTTTACTGGTCTTTTTATCATGAGAAATAAACATCTATCAAGGATCAATATTTTACTACGAACTTTCTTCAATGTGTTACGGTATTTTTTTCAGAGAACCAATCTATGTTTATAAAGTATATTCTTATAAATTTACATATTATTATATCAAAAAAATATCAACATAGTCTTTTTACTACTGTATTTTATCGTAATAATTAAACACCTGGAAAGAATCTTTATTTTTTACCACAATCTCACTTCTTCAAATTGATACACCATTTTTTTTCAGACAGCCAAGTTATGCATATAACGCAAAACAAATATCTATGTAAGAAACATTTTAAAATATTTCTGAACTGAGAAACATTCATCAAAATGAACTACACCAGAGAATCTATAAACGAGTATTATGCAGAGGATGAAATTCTAAAGAATATGGGTATTTTATATATGTGCATAAAATTAAAAATACAAATATTATTTCCTATTGCAAACATATTTCCATCAAATATTCTTTAGAAAACAAGTCTGATATTGAAGTCAACAAACAATATACATATATATACCCAAAATTTTGTAGAATAGTAAAATGTAATATTTGAAAATAACAAAGAAAATATTTAAATGAAACATAACTAATAGGTATGTCTTCCGTAATAAAATATCAAATAAAATTGTTACCTTGATGGGTACCAAAGGTACTGAGTACTAAAGACAAAAGAATAGGATGCTGTTGCAAAAAACATACTATATATAAATACTGTTATGTAAAATGTAATGAATAAATTTTATTTCAAGTATTAATAAAACTAGGTAACTTATAGAACCAAAATAGACAGCTCAAATGAATCAAAAAATAGTATATGCCTATACGTTGTAAATGTCTATAATTATACAATACCTAAGACAGCAATTAATAACAGATATCAACATATCATAATCCAGATACTAGCTGCTATGAATAAATGATTTCATAAAACTTTTGTTTATTAAACGCAAAATTTCACATAGAATGATTAATGTGTAGGTTATGAGTACATTTAGATATGCATATATATAGGCAAAAACAAAATTTGGGTGCAGCTGCAAAACTGGCAACGTCATGTGAATCATAAAATTGGTTTTGTTAAAGATATTACCAAAATAATATATATTATAACAAATCATCACTCATTATATAATTCCCAGAATAAATAATGTCCAAAACAATTTATTATTCTTTATATATAATGCCAGAGAAAATACAGCCTTTGTCACAAACAAATTTTTGTGCGCATTTTGAAAACAGATGAAATCTATAGAAATTGTCACCCAAAAAAGTGCGAAAGAATAATGATTTTTACCCATGTACTATTGCAGTGGAAGTATTAGCACTAGCAAATAACGTATTATAGTGTAGTTTAATATGAAGGAAATATCTCTACAATAATAAAGTGATAAAATTAAAACACCGGTTTTTATTAATAATTACTAATTTCAAAAAGTAATTCAATTACATGTAGACATGTCCAACACATACAGATAAAATTGATAATTTCCTATTTATATGATATAAACGAAATAAATTACAAGTCACAATATGAATAAGTTCGTTTAACCTTTAGAAAAAAATATTTTAATTTAACTAACAATAAATTATAGATAAATTGATAAATCTGTATTATTAACGATCTATTTAACTGTAATTCTGAAAAGCTATACAGCATATGTAGTTTTATAGTTTTAACAATTTGTTTTGTAAATGCAAAAGGAAATGCATTTAAATGGTTGAAGCATAGAGTAATTAAACACAGAGTGTTGACTCTTATTGATTTCATATACATCGCGCTGTAAATCGTCGTATATAAAAA
>JAYRBW010024184.1:0-12520 GCA_036023295.1 Invenusta paracnida
TTGTCGTTATAGATTATTTTCTAATTATTATTGAATACCTATTTCATTTGTTGAAATATTATCTATAACCGTTAATATATATAGCTACGGGTTGTCGTTATAGATTATTTTCTAATTATTATTGAATACCTATTTCATTTGTTGAAATATTATCTATAACCGTTAATATATATAGCTACGGGTTGTCGTTATAGATTATTTTCTAATTATTATTGAATACCTATTTCATTTGTTGAAATATTATCTATAACCGTTAATAATGTTGTTGTATATGTGCTCATATATATCATATAATCACAGAGTAATAATTACTCTATGCATATAATGGTTTATATTTTCGTATTGTTATATATGTTTATTTCTATATACAATATGCTTAAAAATACAAATAAATTGATAATGCATATTCATCTATAAGTAGATGCATATAAAAAATGTAAAGAATATGATGTTGAAATTTAAAAAAATTTCATACAATAGTTAATTATAAAATGTTACAAATGTTATATTTAAAAAAAATTGTTGATGGGTAGGTATATATACATACCTATATATAGGTACCCAGTATAAATTTGTATATAGGAACTGCATATACGAATATAATATACATTTCCGAAATAGTATATCCTGGTTTATACATAGCATATTATGTAATGCCTTTAGCAAGACAATTCATTTTCATATTAGTTTGAACTATATATAGAGTAGTCTTAGAATCATAAATATTGCAAAAATTGTCATATTTAACACCTCCATTTAACATACTATCTTACATTCCTTTTTTTAAAACAACAGTGTACGTGTTGTCTTTACAAGTGATATGTTTAGACCTTAAAAAATTAATGACTGTATTTAAATGTAACGAGCAGTCATTTTAACTGCCATTTTAGGCGAATTTTATTTTATTTTATTGTGAACGAATTTAATTGGCGCATAATGCAAAGAGGCTACTAGAAGATTGGACAAATAGTTTAACATGTTCTTTCATTTGTTCTAGCTTTCTTTATATTTGCACATTACTTACCTTCATGTATATATGCGCATTATTTTTGCCTTATCGGACTACTATTCAGCTAATCTCGAGGTATCTCAACATGTTCCCGGAAAAATGTGTCATTCTTCTCGCGGCTGTGATCCTCCTCCTCCAGTTTCCAAGGGAAACCAGGGCCGCACGGATAGCATCAGTTCTGGACCTCATAGATAGACCTCCACTGCTTGAAGACATTCGCGATCATTTGAAAGACTCTGATTCAGACATTTCCGATGATGAAATCAGATCAATCAGGTAACCATAGCTACTGGTTCAATTAATCATACTGATTATTTTAGGACATTAGTCAATAATTTTAAACAAGTTATCCCTCTATATTTGTGTTTATATATGTACATATTATTATGATTCATAGCACTATTAAATCAGACTTGTAGTTTTGCAGTAGTATTTTTCGCTATTTGGATAAGCTTCTTAAACTGAGGAATTTAATTCACTGAAATCTTTAAATAATACGCAGTTGGTTTGCTTCAATCAACTATTTGAACAAACAGTGATTCAGTGAAAAGTAAAGATAATTCCCGTTTTAGTGTAAGACTGTTAGTTTTTTAAATCGCAATTTAATATTTATTCGAAATGTGCCGAATGAAATTTAATATTTTGCGCCGAATTTATGAGCAGTTATTAGATTTAGCAAACAAAATAAAAAATAATATATTTCAAAATTTTAGAAATTGAGAATTGGGGGACTATGGGGAGGTAACATTAATGACCGCAAATATATTTAGAATATTTAATGTCGCAAAAGATTATTCAGATCGCTCAGGTATACGGTAAACGCACCTATAAGATTTTTTCAGTTGGGAGGTGGGGAATTAAATGTTCACCTTCATCAATCCTTTTCCCCTTTTTGAATTGTCATACCCGCTATCTTGCCCTCCTCTGATTCCAATAACGGCTTACAAAACGTAACTTTACATATATCTAAATGTTTTACACACGTAGTATATAATTTAAATTCAAAAAGTAAACGAACTTAAAAAACTATCAATGGGTGTTATTAAGGCTGTCAAAAATTGCAAAGATATTTCAAATAAATATTATTATTTTACGGCTTTTAAAGTATTTAGTCTAACGTTATTAAGTATAATATAATAAAATGCTCTATTTTTAATTATAGAATATTTTGCCGCACCCTATAGACCACTATAAATATCGATTTCATTTATCAACAGCCACTATACATATCAATCAATATAAATTAAAAAACTAAAATTATCCTGAAATGTACCAGACCTACACTAGCAATTTACCCTTATTGATATTTGGCTTATACTAAACTAGATTTTAACCTTGCAATGACATCAATATAATGCTAACTTAGTATTTATAACGTTATACCGATCTCTATAACTGTTATAATAATCAAATTAAAGTTCATTTTCATGAGCATTCCTACACCTTAATCACCAAGAAATACATTTCAAATCAGCGTTTTTTAGATTAATTGACTCCATTCTTTTAATCACTTTAATATTGGACAGAATCATATAATGAGATAAACTATATTAATAATTAACGTGTTTTAACAAGCTAAGCAAAAATATTTCAATTGATATATTGTATTTAAATTAATTTCTTCCAGAAAACGAGTCGTCTGTCACCCCTTGAACCTCGGAGGACTGTGCAACTCCGCGAGAGCCATGGAACGAGCTAGGCACTATCGCTGGCTCAATCGGAGTTCTGGCCCGGGGAAGTAAACTTCTTCCTCACCTGATCAGTGGCCGTTCAAGTATTAAGCCTAGAAATACAGACGACTCACTTTCATAATACTTTAAATTTGCAACCATTAATTTAAAAAAAGATCAGCATATTATGATAGTAGTCCAAAATACTTTATTGATATATCGGTCTATTGCTCTTTTGTTATATACATATTATAATGATCACGGTGTATAGTTTATTAAATACATTAATATTTATGATAAAGTATTGTCTTTTTCTGTGTAAAAGGCATGAAAATAGACGTGTTTTTTAAGATGAAACTAATTCAATTTTTATTCATTACAAAACTGAGTACAACTCGTACATGAGAACATTTGAAATAAAAAGTATCTACTTGTACCGGAGATTTGGGTGTTTAGTTGCTTGCTATAGTAGCGCAACTGTTTCGATATTAATTGAATTATTAGGCAAGATAATTCTGTTCCTCTAGTTGATTTTAGTATTCAAAGTAAGGCTATCAAGTAATGTTTAATTAATTGTTCAATAATATAAAATACCAGTTTACAAGGAATGTATATTTTAATATTAAATAAAAAATTGAGATCAGATTTTCTACCAGCTGGCCATATTATAATCCTCATCATATTTTGATCAAATGTGACTATGAAATAACTATTTGAAGTAACATTAATTTAGCTAAATTGTATATTCATTTATGAAGCGTAATAGTATGTTGGAAGGTAAAATGGAAACCCGCAAAACAGCTATTCCATGTTTACAAAAAATAATTAACATTACTAATTCAAAGAATATATTTATTACATCTATACAAAAGAATATATTTTTTTAAGATACATCTTCAGAGAGTGCTCTAATTGTGCAATGTCTTAAGATTAGATGCTACATAATGTTAAATGCTCATTTAGCTGTATAGTCGACTCAATAATCCATGCCTGTATTGAAAAAGAAAGAAGTCCAACAAGTCTGAAATATTCAAAATGAGATTTTACATAATGTCGTACATGTTAATAGCACTGAGAAGAGAAACAGGAGAAAAACTACAAAAACAAATGTCACATTAAGCCAACTAAAAAACACATGTAGATAGATATACATACACAATTGAAAATGATATTACAGATTTCTTATATAACATGATTTAGAATTGCTACAAAATGGCCTTTGGACATGTAATACTAGAAAATGGATAGGGAAGGGAAAAGGACACAATTTGTTATATCTGGAAAGCTCAAAACACCTTCAAATTTAGTCGCAAATAAAAACACTGGAGGCTTAACGGACACCTAAAACGTCGCAAATCTTGGAGCATATTAAGAATTTAATGGATTTCAAGTTAAAATATAATGACACAAATAAAGTTTATAATAGAAATATAGGGTTAAAATAATAACTGGGGCAATATATCTGAAAAGAATACGTGCTTTTTCTGATTTTGACTGTTAAATAGAGTTACTAATGCATCATTGATAATAATAGTAGAATAAAAAGATACACGTAATCAAATTCTTAATAAAAAGAGTTGGGCCATGGTGTGTGTATGTTTGAGGTAATAATAATAATATACTGTCTATAATTTTGCATGCTGAGCGGAAAACGCTTGTCAATTGTTTTTGAAAATAAAAATGCATTTTACTGGCGGAGAGAAAGAACAAAAAACGGAAGAAACCAATCTCTAAATGGGGAAAGGATACAAGCATCACTGGGTGTGTGGAGATGAGATGAGTAAATCTGGTGCTCAGGTCTATCAACGGAGGGAGGGTGGGGTGGGGTGGGGGTTAGTATTGCACATGTGAGAGAAAAAGTTGAAAGGACACAGATGATTGGTGCACAATCAAGTCGATGGATGGGGCGAGGAAGAGGAATATAATTACATTCAAGAGACACAATGACAAGGTATATTGATGAGTGCAAACATGCGGTAATTGTAGTGAATAGTCAAATGAAAACACAATTTACCTTGTAGATAAGTACATCATAGGATTATTGCATAAATTAGGTGTAATATGTATATGTTTGTATAGAACTACATATTATGTTCGGGTAAATTGATTAAGCATTATTAATAGTAACGTAGTATATTTTGGTAAGTAGGTTGATAATGGGAATAATTATAATAACTCTTTAATAATAAAGCTTTTACAAGCAGCAGAAACAAAAGTGAAAACAACCCAGGTCTTCAATCAGTTATAAATCGATTATCGTTGGGCCTTGCTGGAGCGCGCCAACTTTGCTACATTGTGATAGGCGTTCCTCACGAGAGAGTATGGGAAGCAGGATTCCAGAAGATCGGCAGTAAGATAAGGCGACTGTTTTACGATCATATCGAGAAGGATGTAGACAGAGTCTCTGTTCCGTGGGGTCGAGGAGTCTGTTTTCGTTGGCTCTCCGCCGCCGCCAGTGGTGCCGGCTATCCCGCCACCACTGCCAGCACCTGAGGAGCCCAGGGAAGAGGAAGAGGCTGTGAACACGGAGGAGCCTCCTGTCCCATACGCAAGAGGTTGGAGGAGGCCAACGCGAGGAACTCTTTGAGACGGGCTTCTAGTTGGTCGCCGTGTCCTGTGATAGTGAACATGGCCGCCTGCGGAGAAGTGAAATACAAATCATTTAACACGCAGTCAATAAAAATAACTAGACTTTCCTTAGATTACCGATCGAGTTGATTATATTCAATATCTAAGAAAAAAAACCTAATGGCGAACATCAACGGACTACTTGGCCTACACTAAGTTTGAGAGTTTGGCACCTACAACAAAGCGTAGTAGTACTATAATTATGACATATGTATATTGTACTGTACATGCTATACTTCACAGATTCCTGCAAAGATTGGACTCCTTGATTAAAATAGAAGCTTGGTTAAACAGGCACTTTCTTACCAACTGGATGAACAAATCTTTCATTCATTATTCCTTGATATAAGGACATCTTTCCAAGTAGTTAGCTAGTGTTATGGTTGAGATAAGAAAGCTGACAGTAAGGTGCCTATTTACACACAATACAAGATGATACGACACACCTACAAGACAGCTCGCCAATGACCACACAAGCCGTCATTGTGGGTAAATGAATGATTTAATATGAAATTAGACTGAACTTGTAGATTTCTTTTGATACGTATATGTATTTTTTGTCCTGTTTAACTAGTTAGAGATTTCAATAAAAGCTTGATATTTAGTTTACATAAAAAAACAAAATATGTGGACTTATTTGTGTCATGCAAAGTACTGACAAAATCTGTTTAATATATTTTAATTAAATAAATAAAACAACCACTTTTTCGGCAATAAAGTCGATCATATATTTACAATTACAACCGGTTTCGGTACACAAGCTACCATTTTCAAGCATTAAGTAATCAATATACTAAATACAAAAAAGATTAACTGAATGTATATATCATATGTTACCAAAACTTCATTGAAGTAAGATACGCAACAAATTAAATACCTTTAATGTGAACAATCGCGTAGACCCTATTTTAAAGAAGACCAAGAAATTTCTTAACGACAACGAGCTTGTAACTTGGTATTGTTTGATAAAGGTAATGGCTATTGTGTATTTAGAAAGGAACAATACAACCAGCGTATCTACAATTATATTATCTATGGTGATCAATTCGAAAAATACTCTCCACGATCGAGTGTCACACAGCCGATTAACTTGGTTTTAGAGAAGGCATTCTCCTATAGATTAAAGAATATCATTTGTGTTTTTCCGGATGCCTTTATTGGACCTCTCAATAAAAACATAATAAGACAATCGACTTACCTTTCCTTTTCCACCATAGGTACTAGAATTCCGCACATATATGGTCTAGCCAAAGTCCACAAGGCAGATATTTCCTTACGTCCGATTGTTTCCACTCCTGGTAGTGTATATTTTGGTCTATCTCAACACTTGGCAAACATTCTAAACAAGTTCACCGAATCTAAAATTAACTACAGTGCATTAGAGGTGAAAAATCACCTGAAATCGCTTGATAACTTTACACTCATTTCGTATGATGCAGTCTCTCTATTCACAAATGTGCCTCTGTTAAAGACTATCGAGTGTGCTTGTGAATTACTACCAGATGATCTACCTTTTACAAAAGATGCCTTCAGAGACCTTCTACAATTGTGTTGCAAGGATACGATATTTGGTTATGGCGAAGAACTCTACTTACAACGTGATGGTGTTGCAATGGGAAGCCAATATCTACATGTTCTACCTGAGGAAGATAATGGAAACTTCGCCGGTGACGATACGCTATTGGAGAAGATATGTGGACGACACTTTGGTGGCTATAAATGACGAAGATGATGCTTCTATTCTTTTAAATCCCCTTAATAGCTTGTGCGATAAGATAAAATTTACGTAACTAAAGAGGGTATAATAGCATTCCTTGGCTTGTGGATAGATAAACATAACAACTCTAATGTACCAAAGTGTTTACTAAAAGTACTAATACTCAATTGCTTACATACTTTAAATCTTGCACACCGCTTAATTATAAGATTTGTGTCATTACAAACTTGCTTCACAGAGCATATACACATTCCACCAATTGGGGTCTGTTTATTGAAGAAGTGCAAAGGTTAATAACCTTATTTACCAAAAATGCTTATCTTAAAAATCTTTTGGACTCTGTGATAGGAAAATTCATTGATTCTAGTAGTACAAATGTAGTAAAGAAGTTGAAAACGATAAAATAATGCTACCTCTACAGTTTAGAGGTCTTCACACAACTTACTTTGGAATGCAACTAGCTATAGGCTTAATTCTAGAATACACGTTATTTTCACAAATGTTAAAAGTAAGAACATCTTAGCGTTACCAAAATATATTTGTAAAGATTTGTAATACAAATCAAATGTTATTTACTTTTTTACTTGCCATAAGTGCACATGTGAGTACATTGGTAGAACAAAAAGAATAATTTTATAGTCTGGTTATAGAACATAAGCGCAATGAATTAACCATTTTAGTCAATGTAATAACAACACCCCTATTCAGCGACTGTTTTAAAGTTCTAGACACTTCTCCGTATTACTGTGATTTATGTACTTTAGAGCTTTTGTATACTAGGTATCACAAACCACAACTTAACATTCAATTGGGTAAAGCATCTGATATTAATACTACAAAATGTATTTCATTTGTTGCGTAACTTGCTTCAAGGAAATTTTGGTTACATAATACATTCAGTCAATCTACTTTGTATCTAGTCTATTGATCACTTATCGCTTGAAAATGGTAGCTTATGTACCGAAACCGGTTGCAATTGTGAATATATAAATGACTTTATTGCCGAAAAATAGTTTTTTTACTTATTAAATTATGAAGGGCATATTTTTGGAATTATATATTTTATTAGTTCATTATTCTTAATTAGCCTGAAAATAAACCAGGTTTTGGTGCAAATGTTCATTTTAATGAATTTTTTAAGTTCTTTGGAAAATGGCAAAAAATATATAGTTTATACCAGAATTAACGCATAATAATAATTAATTATATGTACATAAGAAACTGAGTGTTTTCACGACATCAATTATATTATACAAGTAATTATAATGATTAACGCGATTTTAAAATACCTGCTAACAGAGAAATCTCACTAAGAGTAGAAACTTATTTACAGTTCTAACAGAGACATTATTGTCTCTGACTTTTTCTTGAAAATTATGAATTGTATTAAATTTTAAATCCTTTCAAAGCTAAAGCGATTTTTGTAGACAGTGGATGCCCAAATAAAGGCTCGCAATGTCGGTCCTATTTTACTTTCACCCACCTCCAGGGCATTGACCGCATAGGCGATGCAGTGAATGTTGTTAGCATGCGCATCCAGCTCCAGATGATAGAAGCTGTTTTCCAAGCGCGCAAGCCTCGGCAGGACAGTGGCCAGGAAGACAAAGAGGAGGCAAGTGACCTGGTACTCATCCTCTGGGCTGGCCAAGCGCGAGTGACGAAGAGCAGAACATAGGCCCGAATCCAGATAGCACTGGACTCCCAGACCCGTGGACATCTCGTTGATTATGAGCAGGTCGTTGAGTTGTTGGCGACTTTCACCAGGGAGGCCGGGGCCGCCCAGGGATTCATCTGCTCGGCTTGTGCGGAGCTCCTTCACACTTGCGAGGAGAAACGGGGTGCGCTCCTGTAGGGGGGATGGGAGGAAGAGGCTCAATTATTAGTGTAACAAAACTATTCTAATATGAAACAATGTGGCTATACAGTATAATCTCTATATAACGTACTCATGGGACTTGAAAATTGTGTATTTTATAACCGAAGAGCCTTATATCCAGGGTAATTAAATGTACGAAAAGTAGATTATGGGACTCAAAATAATGTATTCAATATCCGAGGGGGCCTTATAACGGGATTATACTGTATTAACAACCTACGTTGAATGTCCGTGAAAAGTATGAAAACATTACTTTATACTAGATTTTTTTAGAATATAAAATACTATTTTTTTCTACGTACGTATTCCATTACTATTATTAAAAGCTTACCCATTACAAAGGGCTAACATCATACTTAACTCAAAGTTCAGAAATAAGTAGATAGTATTATTAAAACACGATAAAAGAGAATAAATATCACTAAAGGGATAACCAGTTATTATATTTAGAAAAAGTTACAATAATTTTTACAAGAAAATATAGCACTAAAGAATTATATTTTTCTATAGGGATAGTGTAATTTTTGGAATGTAACTAAATAGAGAGAGTTTTGACAGTGGTCCTATGATGTTGAGTCAAGAAGTAATAAAATATTTAGGACTTCCTAGCAAAAATACATTATTGATTTCAGTAATAATGATTATAGTATTATTATACAAACATAAAAAAATAATATAGTAGACAAGTATTGAAGTCTATAATGTGAATGTAAATGATTGAATAGCGATACTTTTGAAAAGATATCTGACTACTAATTTATTGTTTAAGATATTGTTGATAAGATGAAAAACACAAATATGTACATTTTACGCATATACAAAATAAGCCGTATACAGCATTTTCTACCATTTCTTTTTCAATGCATTTTACAACTCTTAACATCACGACTATCTAAAATAGTTTTGTCAATCTGACTGACAATAAAAACGATAGCAAGAAAATAAATATATTATATACCTCTATACATGGTAACTAACATTTTATTTAGAAAAAGCGAGAGATGAATAGCATGAATGTTGGCTAATAAAAAAGTATAATTATATTTTCCACTTAAATATGGCTTTTATGAGATTTAAATTAACTGTAGATATTCTTGTATACAGAAACGTGACACATTAACTTTGTAGTGTATTAGACCGCTGCTAAAAATGGTTTTATTTATTTATCTGGCCTTGTTGAAGTTGATCAAAATATGGGTAGTTATTGTATTATGTACTTAACAAGATATGTATATTACTTTACTGCGTTTCTGGTCCAAAGTATTAAACCTGGAAATTGTTTTCTTGTTTTTAGGTCAGTCATTTCAATATAAAGAAAACAAGAGTTTAGGGCACCATTAACGTTAATATAATAATGATTATATTATTAGATGTTGCGAGATATATCACTGTCATCACTTAAGTAAGTCTCAGTAAGCCCTGCAATGAAAAGGATTTATAGTTTAAAAACTTATATTATTTACAATCACAAATATTATGCGTAACTACTCAACGCATGCGCTATCGGCCTCTACACACTTTTTCCACCTGCGCAGCAAGGCCGTAAAAGATCTTTCTAGACCATATTTAACCAGTGTCAGTAAAGCAGCTGCTGTTGTCTCATTCACATCTTCCTTGTTGTCAATTCGCCTGCCTGGAGAAGCTCCTTCATTTTGCGAAATAAGATAGAAGCCTGCAAAAACCAGGCGAGTAAAGCAGCTAGTTCAAAATATCCAAATTCTGTAATCCAGAAGATCCGTGACAAGTCTGGCTTTATGAACAGGGGCATTGTCGTCGTGAGAAGCAAGGCCATTTCCGAGCAAACAGGCCTCTTTCTGCAAATAGCAGCGGAGGCAAATTCTCCATATAGGACCCATTTATAGTAGACTGCAGCAATTTGCCAGTTGAGAACAAATTCGTGGGCGTCAAAGAAGACGATGTGCACCACCTTCAATAACCCTTGCTTCCACCGTGTTCTCAGGACGCAGAGAACCTGGATTTCTCCTCTTCAGCTCGGGATCCCAATTGAAAACCCACGTTTCGTCACCAGTGGTCAATCTGGTGTCCTCTCGACACTACCTCACATGTTCTTGTTGTTGGTCCTCCACCAGAAAATGGGGACCCATTTGTCAAACAATTGTTTTTTTACCAATATAATAGTTAGATAATAATTAACAATAATAGTTAAAATAATATTTTTCCCAAAACATACATTTTAATGAAAATTAGGTCAAAATACAGAAAATCTCGCTATTTTTAATATGGGAAACAGAAAAAAAACAATAATTTGTTCCAGCTACCAAACAGTGATGTAATTTTTTTAGAATCTAGACATCAATAGCTTTCTAACAAATTTAACACTCTTCCTTTCTTTTTTAGGTACCGAACAATTTTCTGTTCCATAGACTATAATATGAGAGACCGTTTTTTGTCCATGATAAATTTAACTTTGTATACTTGTTAGGTAGAAAGAAATACGACTCACCTTTAGAATGTCCTGAAGCGCCTCCAGACAAAGGTTCCGAAAAGCGAGGAGAATTCCGATCGTCTTGAAGTGTTTGAGTAGAAGGTCCGAGTGTTGCAGCAGGATGGCGAGCTCTCGTGTCTTCTGAATATCATCGAAGCTGCACCTCAACGACTCCAGAGTGTCCTTGTTCTGGAGAACAATTTTCTTCAGTTCATCGGCGATCTTTGCCACTTCTTGAAGTAGACGTTCCGACATGTACTTGATGCCGTAGGGGCCTGCAAAGAGATATATAGCACGATAGTAGAAAATCAATCAAGACATAAAACGTGTATACAATCCCAGACAAGGTTTTTCAAGAATAAAACAAGTTTTTTTTCTGATTGTTTAACTTGCTATTCATCAATTGAAAAGCCACAAAAAGTAGGGACGATAACGAACCGAGAATATCCGCCAGCGCCCTGAGCTCATTGAGATCGGCATACTCCTCGGTGTGGAAGGGCTGAGAAGGGTCCGCGGTGATTGTGACAAAGGACTTGAGCAGTGGCGAATAGAGCACATGATCTGTCATCACGTAGGGGAGGAGGATCTCAGTGTACCAGCGCGTGTAGTGAGCGGTGAGTGTGGGTCGTCCCTGCAACATAACAACCAATCACATCATGACACGTTATACCTTTGTCGGTTAAAAAAATATTATAGTATTGTCATTTACAGAACAACCAGAATTACGGAAATATAACTATTGTATATATGAAGAGACCTAGACATTTTAATACATCTGTTGATAGAATAATATAACTCATCCAATCAGATTCATTTCTTCAGCTTTCAAATGAAGTAAAAATACGATCCAGTATATTATTTCGAAAAAATATACTACACAAAATCTATTAAAAAATCTCACACTGTCGATATACACAAATAGCATTTTATTTGATTATTTGATCATTATGTCACTGACATTTCTGCAGGAATGAGTGATCACAATATAACTGTCGTCGCAATACATGGTTCATAGTGAGATGATTGAAATTAATTTCCCTGACTTTTCAATGATTAAATATAAATTTCCCTGACTACGATATCTACATATAGTTTTCGCTATCCTTGCACAATTTATATAAAAACACATTTTAAAATCCATATAAAAAAATATTTTTAGATAATAAAACTTTGT
>JAYRBW010024195.1:0-12515 GCA_036023295.1 Invenusta paracnida
GCACTACGCGGTGCGCGCTATAAATTCATTTAAAAATGGAGTCTTAAAATTCAATTCATCGTATCTTTTTTTTGGAAATAAATATTTAGAAGCAAATTTTTGCATTATGTATAGTGCATTTTTTACAATGTTATTGTATATTTAAATGAGATGTACTTTATGGTTTGGTACCTTTATTTTCAACGTGAAATTGGTCCAAAAATCGTTACAAAAATCAGCTAGGTCTGTGAATCGTTTTTGACATATTTCGAAGACATACAAATTTATACATTCATGCATACTATATGCACTATTATGTTTATTGTTGAATGGAAACAGTTTTCAAGACAGGAATTTACTAATAATTTTTCTATAAACTGGGAAAAGTTGCAAAACGTGAAAAAAACGCATATTTTGGTAATTTTTGGTAGTATTACGAAATTTTATTAAGACTATATGATACTTTTCATGGTATTATTACACATTTTCTGAAAGCTCATGAAGTTTTACGTAGAATGATCCTAATTAATAGTATATTATCCTGTATGGCGATCCATGATTTTTTTTCATTTGAATTTTGAAGTATGCAAAATGACAGTTCGTGGAATGACCAATATGTATAATATATATCACAATACTTCCATACATATACAATATATAAACTTTGTGTGTTCGAGAAAGAACGAGAGATTTTATTCTGAGACGAGTATATATAGTGATAAAAAACAAATTTACAATATTTTGTAATATACATATAATCTAATCATCACCTTAAAGTAGGCCATTTCACAAACGGGTTGGCTGGATTTTGCTTAATTCGTCCTAACTAAAACCGTCATGGTTTTCACTCAAACTATCACGGTAAGATAAAGAGTAAACTATTGACAAATCAAATTAAGTAGAGAACATGAGTTTCTAAACCAAACCCGTCAGTCAAAATTTTATGGAAATACTGAGCTATCTTTTACAATGAAATAGTCATAGAATGTTTCTAAACCATATTTGATTTCATAAATTTTGATTGGATTACTGCACAAAATCAATAATTAGATTATGTGCATGTGTGTTAGGTATAATATTACTTTATAAAATTTAGATATTTAAGTAATATAAAATATTGTTTTATTTGTATCTATATCAAAATTATTCCCAATTTTCATATTTACTATGCTCTTATATGAATATGTTTTAACATACTCTATTATATGTATAAAGATATAAGAAATGGCAATATATAATACTTTTTATGAAAATATTTATCAAAAGAGAATTTAAAAAAAATATTTTTATCGGTATTAATAAGAACACTTATTTTTCTATTAATAACGTTTTTTAAATAAGAATTATAAACAGAATTTAATTTTTAATTTTCATTTAAAAGTACGCCTTATAGCCAGAGAGAATATTTTTTGCATTTTGTCATCATTATTAAGATGTAGAGTAATATTTTTCTACTCACAAGATTCTTTACACAGTTATGTATAACATATATTGACTCATGTTCACGATATATTATTTTATTAGATATTAAGAAAGGCATTATACTTCACAAGAAAAACCACTTTTTTAATCACACTTGTTTTTCTTAAATAAAAAATATTAATTTGCATAATTCATCGAATGATAAAAACTTATATGCATTTTACTTATATGCATTTATAGTAAATTAACATGTTAATTTATAGCTTGATAATATCTATTTATGCAAAATAATGTAATGTTTTTTACTTCATAATATCACTTATATATAATGTTAGTGTTACGTATAATTTACTATGAATTTAAATTAACCTTGAATTTTAAAATGTCAGCTATTTAACATTCACTATTCCTTTACAATTAGAAACC
This sequence comes from Invenusta paracnida, assembly GCA_036023295.1. Classification (NCBI taxonomy): domain Eukaryota; kingdom Metazoa; phylum Platyhelminthes; order Proseriata; family Coelogynoporidae; genus Invenusta; species Invenusta paracnida. Next base: position 1,828 of record JAYRBW010024195.1, read on the forward strand.
TGTATAGAGCGATTTAATTTACACCTTTATATTCGCAAAGCTTTCACTCTACTGCACTAAATTATATTAACGCATTTGGAATTGTTTTCTTTTAAGAAGCCTTACTAATGCATTTTAATTAAAGGGTAAAAATTGATACTTTTATTCATACCTCTATGCACATATTCAGAAATAGGACAATATAATTAAAGTCACTGAGTTGAAGTAAAAAAATCACTCATTTCCATCAGAAAAGTGAACTAACCCGTATAACATCAAACAAAATGCATGATGCAAAATTCAATTAAAAATAAACGATTTTCACAATTGCGTACAAAACACCATTATAATAGATATTTGGACAATAGAGCATAAATTCACTTTAAAATGAATTTGTAGTTAGCTTGTTTATTTTGTTGAAAACAACATTTTTGTTTCGGAATTTTAACGGACTTTTAAATTTTGTAAATCCGATTATAGGATATCCCAATGAAATATGTTTTAAAAAATAATAGATTCGTGAAGATTATGAAGAAACCACCAATATAACTTGCGAAACTTGCAATATATACTTAGCGCTATGTATAATTGTGCCGAAATTTTGCAAATTTTTAGCATACTTTTATGGAATCATTTAGGAGTTTAGCGAATTTCTAGAATACGTTTAAGGAATTATTTAGGAGTTTAGGGATATTAATTAGCAATTTATTAATCTTCTCAAAATACAGTTATATTATAGCTATACTACTAAAATTTAAAACAAGTAGTATATATGTAACCAATGAATAATTGTCACATGATTATGGTTTGCCTCTGATTGATTGAAATGTATTAAATAAGGATGTTCTTGTGACTTTTTTCTTTAAACATTATTTAATCTAGCACGCACATAATCCCACGTTTAATTAAAATCTTCCAGTATTTTTTTTAATTTGAATTTGGCGAAAAAAGTTTAAATATACACATTTTTACGAATGAGCTGTAACAGATACGCGCGTTCCTTTTGTGGGAGGTGCAGGGGGAGGGGAAGTATTGATGGGGGAGTGGGGAGGGGGCGTCGGGGAGGGGCCAGAAGCACATCTCCCATAGTAGACAGTACCACTACTTAAATACATTGCAACAAAATTCACAGGTTGATAACATTCATCTCTGAAATTCTGAGTTCAATAAACGAACACTTTGTTCTAGATTCCCTCGTCAATAAACGAGCTCCTTATTCTAGATCACCTCGTCAATAAAATTTATAATTATTTTCCTACTACGGTCTACAGGAATAAAATCTACACCAACTTTTAACACATTATTATGATTTCCGTAGCATACTGTAAAAGTGTATAACATAAAGAAAGCATAAATGCTATAAACATTTTGAAAAATAAAAGAGATATAATTAAAAAATAAAATCTAATATTTCGTTACAAGACAACTTATTCATAAGCAAGGCAAATTATTTATATTTTACATTTCAAAATGTGTAGTAACGTTTGAACTCCCTACACCTTATATCTTATAAATTACCATACTTAAATCTACCAAACAAGATGTTGTCCAAAGTCTAATAATAATCGTGTTTTTCACTCTACTGCGAAGGTTTCAGCTGATAAGCTTCATCGTATAATGAAGATTCTCAAGAAGAATCGGTTACTCTAAAACTGTTTTAGGAGGAAATTACTCGCACTCGACAACTTCCTAGTTTGAGTATATATACATAAATCAATCTGAACTACAGAGAGTGTATGTACAAAGTCAATAGTTACTCCTCAAGTCTCCAAGTTCATGAAAGATAAAATCAAACAAATTAGAAAAGAGATTAAGTTTTCACTGTTGGTCAGAAAATTAAAAGTAGTTCAAAAATGACGTAAAATAGTGGCAAGTATGAGAGAGGTTATGTCAATGAAAGATTGATAATTGAAAATGCGAAGGAACAGCACCAAAAGCCATCAGAACTATAATAATTAATCAGAAAATTTTAATTAATTTTTGTAAATGGGTAATCTAATTTTGGAATAAAATTTTAGTAGAATTTAGTGAATAAATTACAATTATAGTTGTATATAAACTGTATTATTATTATTATTATTTCATTATACTTCTAGATATTTTAAAGTTACCACTTTTATTTATTTATTAAATTAAGTAGCTTTAGAGATAAGTATGTTTTAATGAAGCATGAAAATATTAATGTTTACATTTCTCATATCATTTGATTATTTATTTGCAAAATAACATAATAATTGGGTGTTACATATATGTCATAATTTTTTTTTTACAAGAAGTATTTAATGCACATTATATTAATATATTGATGAGTTGTTAAGGGTTGTCATCGCGGACAACGGGATATTAAGTGTATATGTAATATAATGCACACTATATTAAGCTCATATAGTGTATTAAAACAGTCGCGCTGTCCTTGGTTGCCATACCTACATTAAAATTTAGAGAACTCGAAAAAGCTGGAAGCTTTGTATTTAGACATGTTTTGACAACACTAGGTTATCGTTAGTAGGTATTTTCATGGAAACAAAATACTACCAAAACAGAGGTACAGAAGGTGAACAGAATTTAAATAACACGAGCATACAAATACTGTTAAACCTTTTTTTCGGCAGTTCGATTGTGCACCTATTAAAAAAATGTAACATTTCATTAACGTGACCATAAGACATAACTACCCCTTTTCGGCTCATCATACTACTAATATCCCGTTCTATTTTAGGATCTTTACTCTTGATATGCTGATCGAATGCTAATATTTAATATTATGAGACAGATTTATATTCTAGAAAATTTTATAGCACTAGTTGAAAACAAAAACAAAACAAAAGAGAATTAAATAATAAATAATGCAATCTTGCGTATTATAAAGATATATGGCACGTACGTATATTCAAAGATATGCTGATAATGCTTACAAGAAAACACAAACTTGACATTTGTCTTTCTGAAGTTTTTTCGGTGTAAATGGACAAAAAAATAAAAACAACATCGAGAATACATTGTCTCTTTACGAAAGGGTGTATCAATCACGACTTTACTTAATTAGGCATGTATAAATAGGCACAGGTTGGTGCGAGTATGATTAGTAGGGTGCAGGTGTTCATACGGGGAACAAATTCAATGCATTTAAACAATTTCATTTATATGGTTTAGGTAGGTATATGTATAAGAGAATTTTAAACAAGCACAAAATCAAAAAAGAAATTTGTGCTAATGTGTATACATGCATTAAAGATTTTGCTTTATATCTTAGACAAAAGTGATCAAAAGCTATTTCAATAGATCAATTAACTATTTGCTAATATAAATTTAAAAGGAATTACTTACTTTTATTCTATTTGATATAAGTATATATATGCGTGTTACCTTGTATTGTTGATTTATGATCGCTTAAGTGTATAAGGTCAACGTAGAAAAATAATTAATACATAACAATAGAAATCTTTGTAGGTACATCTCTTACTTGTAACAAAAAATAGTAAGTATATAGTGTGGATAGAAAATGATAATTTCAATAGGTATACATGTATTCGGTGCATGCTTGTAACGTACAAAAATTGATAAACGCATAAAATTTAAAATACAAAAATACATACATATATTGGCCAAGCTTGTGCAATCTGGGTTATCATCTTGTAGGATCATGATTGTGGATGATGAAGAGAAAAAAGAGTTAAGGATAGTAGAGTGTATTGAAATTAAACAGGGCCTGCTGTTTTTAGTTTTAGTTTGATTTATTCGGTCTAGTTTAGTTTTAGTTATCTATTTAGTTTGGTTCCACTTTGATGAGATGGCAAGAGAGGAGAAATATCGCCAACGGGGTCGAGAATCTGCTCATCAGAAACAATGGAAGGACAGAAGGCAACAATGAAACGGTGTATTCCGATTTTAATGGATGATTACTTTATAGTTGTAGTAAACTTATTGGATGGATACTCTTAACTCTTCGGCATTGATATGTATGTGTAGATCTGAATTGTTAATTTCACTTCTACTAATATATATTTCTAATGGAAATGCTAATTTATCAGATATTTTTTCAAATGTATATGTGTAAGTATAGGATTTTACCTATACTGAGAGAATTTATAATTCGCCAGATGATCGATTATCTTTTCCTCATCCGTCTCGGAGAAGACCCCATGTGTCCCAACTGCTCCTCAGTCCCGGAAACCGTTGAGCATTGGCTGATGGATTGCCCCACCCTAACAAATGGCGCATTATCTACTTTGGTGGCTCCAACATCGACATGTCGTCCCTCATGACTTAACCGGGCCAAGTGGTGGCGTTCCTCCGCGCGGGAAACCACGTGTGATGCTGGTACCTCTCAAAGTAAAGTAAGCCATCACCATCACCATCACCCTCGTCATCTTTGTCAAACACTATTACTGCCCATCTTCGTGACACCGTTGTAAATGTCGTAAAAGAGGTCATGTCTTCTGTCTTTTCATCCTTCTTCTAATGCCGGTTAAAAAAGTTACGTAGCGTGCAAAGAGAAATGGGAATGCATGCGATCTATAACTTGGTGCATTTTGATCAAAGGTGTTTAGTATTTTTGCTGATTGGTTTTATTTTCACAAGAATTTAATATCAATTGTCTTCAACTGTAAACTGTTTGACAAAGCATTCAATGTGAAATTGATTAAATTTAGATTTTCAGAGTAACAGCTGAGCAATATTAAGGGTTTTCATTATAAATATATGCTAAAAGAATTAATATTATATACTATTGGAAAGGTTATATTTAAAAGATGACGACATCTCTAACGAAGTGACTGTTGTATAAGTAACTTTAAGACAAAAAACATATTTCAACTTTTGAAGAAGCTTTAGGTCAAAGTTATTTAACAACTCATTACTTACTATCTAAAATATAGTGGAAAAGAGACAACCAATTGATTAATTTTTAAACTCCTTCTATAAATGATGATTAAGGAATAGGTACCATTAATTAATAATCTAAATAAATAAAGCAATAAAATCTATTTATATCTTTTATAACATTATAAGCTATAAATTGTATAAACAATTCCAAAATATTATGAAAAACTATATATTTATTAGGGATTTGATCATACCATTTTTATCTCTATATATATACAACTTCTTTAAGTTGTTAATTCACTCATTTTTAATTTATTAATTATTTAACAAAATATCGGTGACCAAAATTTTAACGACAATGGTTACATGAGAAGAATGAGTGAAAAATGTAATAAGTATTGGTGATAAATTAATTATTGCATAATACAATTGTACGATGTCGTTCCGTAGAGATAGATTCCATGATTGGGTGACAATTCATTTGCATAATTTTTGGTCATTCAATGGGAGGGAAGCGAAGTTGTCATTGAAGACTCAGAAGGAATACTATAAGAGCCGCAAATGATAAATGAGAGAAACAAAGAGTTTGAAAGAGCATAGAAATATAACTAAGGAGAAGTGACAACAAACCAATAATAACTAATTAATATAGAGGAGAATTCCAAAGCTGTTTTTGAATGGAAATGTGTTTTATTTCAAGGAACACCTTTTTGATAAAATTATCTAGCTTTCGGTTAATAATTTCATTATAATTTTATATCATTCAAAACTAAAAAAATAATTTTAATTTAGTGAACGTACCTAAAAGGCGAAATTATTATGAAATTATAACTAGCTGATTATTCCAACCTCATCGGCGTAGGCGTGTAATAAATCTGACTAATTGTTCGCTTCTACTGATTTATATTTCTATGCAAAAGGGTGTTTTAAATGATATGCCTTAAAATAAGTGTGTGTATAGGACTGTATAGTTGAAAAAGTTTATAATACGTCAGAGGATCGATTAATCGATAGTCAGAGAAAAAGAGAGTGAACCTTTAGACAAAGTCACTTCGTTTGGGATCATTATCGTCTTCTGATTGGTTGTTTGATTGAGTTGGTGGCCGTTGCTCCGTTGAGTTGTCCTCATCATCATCTCCGTCACCATCACCACCGTTGCCAGTCTTCTTGACACCGTCGTAAACGTAGGTTCTCGTGGCCAAGTCTGCTTCTGTCTTCTCATCACTCTCCTGACGCCAGTTAAAGGAGACCTTATGAATCATGCAAGGAAAAATGGGACGGACGCATGCGATCTATAACTAGAGTAATTCTGATCGACGGTTTTTTGGTATTTTGATTGATTGACCTAATTTTAACAGGAATTTGATACTAAATGTCTTAATCTACAAATTGTTCCACGAAGCATTCATTGTGAGTTTAATTGGGTTGTGATTGTCAGAGTATGCTAACTAACATCCGAGCAATGTCTGGTTACCATTAGAGATTTTGCAACAAATTATAACAAATATAACAAATTATTATTACAAAATTATTTTGATTACCTACTTATTATAGCAGTAACGTCTATCCTAAATTCAGTGATTACAATTTTAACTATCAATTACTTGTAATTTTTAATAGTTTTATACTTAAGAATTCGATGTAGTGAAAATTGTTTGTCTTAATTAACCAGAACGATGACGCAGACGTTTTTATTCGAAATAGAGATGAGAATCAATATTATATCGCTGAAGTGTTTCATATTTTCGTGATTCGTGCACACGAATTTGGATACTACTTCTTTTGTACTTAAAGTTATTGTAAAATAATGCTTTAATATTATATACTTTGTTATAAAATTACTTGCAAATATTTGTTGCTAAATTTACTTGCAACATATTAAAGCAAAATCGTTTGAAACAATTAATCTCTATTGTTGGTAGTTTACAATGTATCAATGTAATAAATACGAATCATTTAGAGGTGGATTTCTGTGTATAGTTTACTTTAGGGTTTAAATTATCAAAATTCTATACTCAGGAGTAACTTTATTCACGAGTTAAAAACGGATTATTTTATTACTTCACTTTTAGATAAAGTCATATAAAAATATTAGTGTAAAATAATATTAAACTGAATAATTTAAGATTGATTATTTTAATGAAACATAATTTAAAACGAGAAATATAACTAAAATATGTTTTATGTAGCAAAGTATAGAACTAAGTCTGTTATAATGTGGAAATACAAAATATATTTGATATTAAATATTCAGTATTATATACAAAAGCCCTTAAACGGTTATAAAAAGATTAATTTTATTACTTTAACTTATTTTTCTTTTTCATGGAATTATTTTATTGTCTTTATAGAATTGAAGATTAAATTTAAAATATAGATTTACTACAAATATTTATACAAATAATTAACTGAACTCCAGAACGCAAATTTCCTCAAACATATTTTTTTGTTCAAAATTGAACAACAAATTAAAAAAAAATTAATAAAAATGTTGCCTTATCCACCTTATATTGAGAAAAGGTAGGCTTGTTTCCTTATACTCCGCCTACCTTCTTGATATGTCCAGTTTGAGCATTGAACGGCGAAGAGTCCTTGTCTGGCAGTCGACTTGGGTCGAGCATTAACTCCGGTGTAGAGTTGCTCTTCCTGCCAGCAGACCGCTGCTGCTTTACTCCTCTTGACTCCGCTTTCACCCCCTCTCCGGATTTTGGAGCACTCCCATTGGTTGGCCAACAGCCACTATCAACCGTCTCTAGACTGGTTGCACTCGTATTTAGACTGTAAGTGCTCTCCCGTGAGTTGAAGGTCCCTCGCAAACCCCCTCCACCTCGACGTCGCGTCAAACCTTCTCTGCCATTGGTGGTGGTGCCGTCTTGATCCAGCTGATTGTCGTTTTCGTTGTTGACCGAACCATTCTCCTCAATTATTGGCTCGATATCGACTTTCTTGTTGTTCAAACGAAGTCCACCTTTCCGGCTGTTTTTTCGACGAAGTTTTCCCTCTATCAGTGTATCATGGTGAGGAGAAACAGTAACACAAATATATTATACTGAACATATACTTCATACCCGGGAACAGAAAGTCAGTATACATAAGCCAATTAAATACATTCAAATTATAAAGTGTCTCTGTATCAGTAAATTTGTAATGCTAACCTTGGATATATTTTATGTTCTCTATATACACATGAGTCTGTAAATTAATCAATGTTACAGGCAATGAGTAACTAAACCACGCGATTTTATATGTGTATGTAAATTTTGTATGTTGTATATATGCGTTTGTTTATACATATTGAAAAACAAGTTATCTAACGAAAAGGGTATACCTACATACTTGTATATAATGTAAACATGCTAAATTAACAGTATAAATGTGATTATTTTAATATCCAAAATTGTTATATTAAAATTTAAAAATATCATTTAACAAATTAATAAACAACAACTGCACAAATGATAGATACTATTTATACTAATACTAATAATAATAGTAATAATAATAATACAAAATGACGAATTATACTTCGTAAATAAGCTAATTACGTGAAATATGAAAAAATATACAACCAAAGATTTAAAGAATATAACTGAGTTATTTTAGTAGACAAAATATTAAAATGAATCAGTAGACTATAACATAACGATACAAATATTTTTCTGCAATTTGTGCAATAAAATAACTCGGTATTGATTAAAGTTTATAGCCAAGCGTATGGACGTATGTACAATGTAATAAAAGGACATAAAACCCGTGAAAATGATTAAAGTAGCTAAAACAGATGTACATATTGCGCTGGTAATTCTATAATAAGTAATATACAGCGATATTAATATATATTTCGTTGAATTTCTGTTCAGGTTACTGTGAAGGAGCTGTGTTCCTTGACGATATATATAACACCTGAAAACGTGGTATTTAAAATATGTACAAAACAAAAACATAATTAAAAACTCAGCAGACAAATGCTTTGGTTGGCTAGTGAGTTTTATTTAATATAGTTTTCTGCTTTTGACGCTTCAATTAAAATTTCTGTGATTACTTTGATAGCGTATTCAATTTACATTTGTGAATTCAATTTTTTATATCTGTCGGCTTATGTATCAACATTATCAATGAAGTAAGCAAATGAAAACGTTTCAATCTATGATTGGCTGACGTTTTAGGTTATACTTTCTTATATTTCTATTATTCATTTTCAACTTGTATAACTTTTTCATTCCATGATTATATATTTTTGCTGAATGGTGAAAGCTTGGTGTTTTAATAACAAGCGTATTTCGTTTTAATGTGACTTTTTATTTTTATTTTAACAAATGAAAATGATTTGTTTTTATTTATCATGTTTAAAGATTCCAATATTTTAAAACTGAAGATAAAATCCAATATGACTAATATCAATTGTCTAACTTTTCATTTTATTTGAATATTTAAAAGTTTATATTAATTAGTAATTCTCAACGTATTAAAATAATCATTTTATCGCCTTTCATGCAGTTAAAAGCCATAACGGTATCAATTGGCCTAATTAGTTAATTCATTTACTGCAAACCCACCAGGTCAGAGTAATACCTTCATGTCTGCAATTTGGTGTCAATCAATACAATCCTTTCTATTCCTTCTATCGCACTAGAAATTTTGTTTTCCTGACACTGTTAACGATGAAAATTATTCTCTCACTAAATCGTTAAATTCTAACGACCATTTCGAAAATTCATCCAAATATATTTAACTTCAACTGAAAAAATCATTATTTAGCGCATCTTGAATATGACTGCCTTTTTGAATCTCTCTTTTAAAGGTGACGATATTTCCGATCTTATCTCCAATTTATTATAAAACAAGATAACATGACTTAAGGCCTACGCAAACTGAACGCAGCGTGGCGCATCGGAAATGCAATCAACACCGAACGCGTCACAGTACAGCAAACATCGATACACTCTCTGCAGAAAATCTACCTATAAACAGAAAAAGATGGAGGACAGTAAACTGAGTCAGCGAGTCAGGGTTAATATTGATTTTTGACGCGCGTAAAGTTGTGAATTTTCATCATTGATTTTCAAAGCGCCGCGTCGCGCTACGTTCAGTGTGCATAGGCCTTTTATGCCTTACTCTCTATGCCATTTCTAATACATTCTTAGTTGTCAAATCAGTCATCATTTGCACTAATACTTTTTCGATGATTTTGTAAATCAAAGAAAAATTATCTCCCTAACGAATTCTCGTGTTATTTACAAATAAAAATCATACAGTTCTCACATGCATCGAATAAACTTAGACACAGCTACACGTTTGGCACATGTTGGGGCACATATTTCTCGATGTCTAACTAATCCCAATTCTTAATTCTCACAAAACCAAAATCTCAACAGTTCCACCTCCAAATATACATTTACCCCTGTAAGCATATACTCGTATATTTTATACTAACACACGTTTCCCCATTTTAACTAAATCTTATTATTGTTATTTGTTCTCTTCGTGGAATCTGTATCCCTTGCAGTGGCGTAGCTGGCGGTGGGGTATCTCGGGTAAATACCCGACCACGTTTTGGAATAATTTAATTTTGCCCTTTGCAAAATCAAAGTATGACTAGAGAAAACGACCTCTTCACAGAAAAGTATTAGTAGAGAAAACGACAGTAGCAATACTTGAAAGTTTGACATAATAGAACTCAGTGAAATTTGGACTTCTCAATCAATTTAGAATTAATAAATCTAAATTTTAATTAATATGAAACATTTTAAATTAGCGCCTAAGTTAACGCAGTCATGACTCATTCCACCTCCTTTCTTTTTGAGTTGGGCTTGAAAAAATAATGCAGCGGGAACACACATAACCCAAGTGTGTCTAATTTTAGATCGTGCAGAAATTGTATTCTC
>JAYRBW010024206.1:0-12515 GCA_036023295.1 Invenusta paracnida
AATGATACTCAGTGCTTTGTTGAAGAACGTAAGTAAATCAGTAATGATACTCAGTGCTTTGTTGAAGAACGTAAGTAAATCAGTAATGATACTCAGTGCTTTGTTGAAGAACGTAAGTATTGCACTGAAGAAAGCGACAGCTATGGTGACTTTGCTCACAATATCCATGACCTGAGCCATCGTAAGTCCCAGCTCCATCTCCACCGACCGGTTGGAGTTCATGACGGGACGGGCCAGATGCGAGTATCCCCGAAGCAGGTGCTCCATGAGCCTCTGCTCCTCAGGGGCCCTGTACCGGGGCACACCCCCACCACCGCCACCCTCCTCATAGAGGGACAGATCTTCTCCCCTTTCAGCCCTGGACTCAGGAGGTAGGTTATCGAGGTTATCGGCCCAGGTCGAGTCCACTGGAACAGATATTGTAGCTACTTCAAGTTGTTAAACTGGGTTGGTCATGGTGTTAAAGATATTTCGAGCTCTTTTGATCAACAAAGCATATATATATATATATACTTTTATTCTTTCAAGTAAATCGACCGTATTAATTTGTAAAATGTTTCAATTTCTTTCATGTATCTAAAGAATTACGAAAGTCTATGCTTTTACACGATGATCTAAACTGGTTCTATAAACTAATAATCTTATTTGATGAACAATGACAAATGGTTCCTACAAACAAGTGTATATTATGTTTATCTGAAAAGCTTGACCTTTAAATGGTACAATCATTATGGCAGTCACATTTTACTCTTTTATCTGTATATTCATTTCAATTTTCCTGATTCATAAAAATGATGGATTACAACATTGTTTCCATCTGTATAATATTAGCTAATTATATGAAGCAATTTAACCCATATATATAGTGAATAACATTAGAATATAGCACAATAAAATGAAACTATCTTTAATCTTTTAACGCGATGAATCAAAACAGTTGAAATTAATAATTGGGGGAAACTTAAGACGCCCAAAATATAGGAATTCAAGTATAAAAATTGCATTACTAAATACATGATCTATAATAACATATAAAGCACCCACATGAAATATTCAATAAAATATTGATACTTTTCAAATATATATTTCACTTTAAATGTTTTATATAATTAATATCAAATGCAACAATAAAGTGTAAATATTTCAGCCTTAATAAAGATTTATAGTTAATAAGTATTAAACTTTTAAATAAAACTTACGTGATATCAGACAAAACTTGATCCAAAACTGTATAACATGGCGTAAAAGATCCATGAGTATAAGATCCACAACACTAGATTCTTATCAAATTCTCGTCTAATTTCATCTTTTATATAGCAAAAAGTATCGGATATACGGCAAAGTAAGAAACAAAAAATAATCAAATCTTATTGGTCGTGAACGAGAAGTATAAGTTGATAGGAAGAAAAGTTCAACTCGGTAAATTATCTGTGTATGCGTAGCAAGCTACAATAAAAAACAAATCACAACTTAGAAATTTCTTTGATAAAGTAGGCTAAGAATTTGATTGATTTTCAAATATAAACATTTTGTATATTAAGGTGAAATAAAATGTGCTGCTGCAATGAATTACTATTGTGTTGAAATTACATATCTTATATAAGTTCATATGCTTTTTATTTTATAAATAGTATATATGTATGCAATATACCTACATTAGAAATGGATTTAGAAATAAAATATTACACATAACGTATGGTATAAAGTAATTTACTGCTCTTAAACGAAACACCTTATTATCTTATACTCTTAACCATTTATCTAAAATGTTAATGTATGGAACTATTTTACTATCATTTATCTAGCAATATAATTGAAATAAAAAAAAATATTATCTGCCTCTATATATCCGACGTATAGTATTTTCAAATGTCGAATGTAACAGAGACTATTGATGAAATTTGGTTAAATTTTATTACAAATCAGACTATTATTCAAAGGCATAAATTCAAGAACGAAAGCTGATCAGAATGATTAAGGACAACGTGAAAGCTGTCAGGAGTGATGGAAGTGAAATGGAAGGTATCTTTTATAGTCCTGTCAAATATGGCAGATCATCACCGAACACGACAAATACAGCAAAGTAATGATTTCACTTGCATGATGTTAAGGTACACCCTGACAATGCCAGGAATAAAAACGTTGGTGGGGGGGGGGCGAGTTAAAATGCTAAAGATGACAATATTTACTCAGTAAAGAAATAATAGGAAGGATTATCATTTTCCAAAAGTGTACAATGTAAATTTGTTTTAACTTAACAGTTTAAAGAAAATTAATAAATTTAATGTTACCCAATTTACAAATTTCATAGGAAGTTTGTCATTTAAAAAAAGGTTGAATTATATTTTTAAATACTTTGGTGTATTTATAAACATTTAGCGGTATACAACAAGATAGTACAAAATGCTGCCGGACACACATGCATAGTACACTGCAGGCATCAGTGAACAACAGGCGTGTCACGACATTTTGTCTTATACTTCTGTCATAATGATTCAGTTTTAAGTATTATAGGATATACATATGTTGACATCAAACTGAGGATCACTGCATGATATCCCCTCTTTAATTTGCTATTAAAAGCCGACGTATTAAAATGCAATGCTAGTTTTCAGAACGTCTTATATAATCTTTTATAAATGTGCGAGTGTTATAGTGTCTAAATATTACTGTAAGCATTGCGTAGAAGAAATCCATGCAAACCATCGGACTAAAACGCATCAATTGGATATACATCTAATAACGAAATCAGCAAGAAATATCACTTGATCGTTTAGAAGTACAATGAGAAGTAAGAATTAAATACCTTTATCTTATTTCCTATAAATCAAACAACATATAGCCCCTCAATTACTAGTCTGTCGTTCTGAAACAAACAAAGTCAGTTCGGAGATTATTGCCGAAAATCAGAAAAGGGTGTAATTCCAAAGTCGACTGCTTTTTCTCAAGAAGTTCTGAAAGATAAGGGATCATTTTCCTCCAATATTGCATGAAACAATGACATCTAAAATATTGAATGATTCAAAGAAGGGAGCTTGAAAGCATTAAATACAGATTTATAGCTGTCAAAATTATTAAACAGCCGACGTGTTGATTAAAGAAGGTATTATTATTGTTAAGTTTAATAAAAGCTGCTTCAACGATGTGCCGAACTTTAAAATATTACAATTATAAATAAGATTAGAAGCGTAGAAATTGATTGTGTGGCCTGTGAAACGTGAGTGATTGAACAGAGAATTATTAATATTATTATTTTTCTCCTATTTAAATGTTACTACAGTGTTTAGAAGGAATGCATGGTACACACCCGGTTTGTTAAGAGAAGCTGGAGGGAAGAGCGATTTGAACAAATATTAGATTTTGGTATACAGTATAATCTCGTTATAACGTACACTCATGGGACTTGAAAATTGTGTATCTTATAACCGATGTGCCTTATATCCAGGGTAATTAAATGTACAAAAAGTAGATTACGGGACTCAAAATAATGTATTCAATATCCGAGGGGGCCTTATAGCGGGATTATACTGTATTTGGATAAATAAAAATTATGTTAGATTGGCTAAAGATTTGCTAGTTTTAGAATTTAATGTTTCTATGGATAAACGTGTTATTTTTATTTTGGCTATTGTTCCACCTATGTACTTAGGGTACTTATAAGAGAATCATTTAGGAGTCTAGAAAATCTTTTGTGACTCATTTATTAAACTTGTGCAGTTTCAGTTGCGCCATATATTGACACACTTCATAAAGCGCCATGTGTGAAAACGAATATTCAATGAAGAATAGTTTTACACGGAAGCCCGCGAAATTTAATTCTCATTGATTCTTCAACTTTACTAATGTTAAAAATGCGGCAGACTAGTACTAATTTTTTTAGTTACACCCGGTATGTGCAAATTTGGTACTAATTGCTTCTGGTTTAGATAATCGAAATCTATACCGTCAATTATATGGAATCGATATTTAAATTATTTTTATCTCTGCATGTATTCTTACATTATCCCGAGAAATTATTTGATTAATTTAATCGTTAATTTGTTTAATCGTAATTTGAATGACGCACGCAAGTATACGACGTGAGCAAAATTTAGCCGCAAAATTTAAAACCAGCCATGCTAGTTTGAAATTCCCATGCGCACTTTTAAATTTTGCACCGTATACGCCCACACACAATAAACCCGTTCTCCTTTTGAATTTATTCCTGCTGGACCAGTCACAAGATTTCCTATACTACATTTCTAATCGTGTTATTTGATGAGGCTGTACTCGACTGTGATCGTGTGTTTCAGATGTATTCCTCTCCTACTACTGATCAATTAAATGATTCTTGCTTAAGTAAGTAAATATTTATGACTTAGATAATATGTAAAATGTAAAGTTACGTAAACAGATTAAACATATAGTGGAATTAAATTAATGTGTCTATTAGTATTTCTTCAGTTCTCTTTATATTTCAAATTTGCGATTTATTTTACTTAAAACAAAATATTAAAATTTTATAATGAAAATAATTATACTTAAAGTTTAATTTAGACTTATAAGCTACATAATCCTTGTACGTACATTATATTTCACAATGCAAATAGACTTTCAATTTTAAGTGACACACTTCAGTATTACGCGTAAATATCAATGTTTATTAATCCATAATTATACATATATATACACAACAGTAGGTATATTGATAACTTTTTCATATCAAAACAACATTTATTAGTGACAATTCTAATCGCTATTCATAAAAGTGGTGTGAATTTTTTTAATAAAAATGTATTGTGTCTGTGACATTTATTTATAGCTGTGTTATTTAACATCAAGAAAAGAATTACATTCATGAAAAATTTGAAGATTTTTAGTTTCGTTGAACATATAGCTAACTAAATAATGTACAAAATATGTAAAATAATCGCAGAAAGACAAGTGCTGTGAGAAATAATAAATTAGTCCATCAAGCATTGACAAATGCAATAAAAGAATCCTATGTGACTGAAATCATTGTAGCTAAGTGCATCAAGAATATAATTTGTGGTCGTTGTTGTCACAAAGCTGAGGGATATGAAATGCTGAGTCATTGGGTTATTTATTCTGGTGGCATAGCTGCCGAAGCTGGTGATTGGTATCCCCTCGATTTGGTCGAAGAATCCGTCGGTTGCGAGAGCAGCGTTGATTGGACGAACTCCACCCGCGTAAATGGTTCTGTATTTAGCATTGGTTGTCAGGGTGGACCCAGCATCACGAAGCACTGAAGCAGATAAACACGGTGAATGATCAAGATAAAGAAAACCAGTTTCTCCAGTGTTAATTGGGAATGATAATATGTTTGTGTTACTAAATAGTCTGTAATACGTACAAGGACTACTTTAGTATTTGTGCGTTAACACACTAGGTCACTTTACAATAGGATTAGATTGGATTGATCGAGCGACTAGACACTTTCTCGAATGGAGTCAGCAATATAACTTTATATCCAATGAAAGTGCTTTAATATTTACAAAAATTCAATTTAATACGCTAGCCTAAAGTTGTTCTTACAATCCGATTACATTAGAAATTTCTGTGCCCATCGGTCTCAAGCATATCCCGGGAAATGATTGACAGCTGCGGTCTAATTGAGAGTGTATCGCGATTAGAGAGCGATTGACTGTAACACTATGAACAATTCTCAAATATCTCACATCCTTTAACATATACCTAGGCTTTCTCTAACCACCTGCTCGTCAATCGTTTTTCAATTGAAGTTACTTTATTATGCGATTGGACCTGGAATGTGTGTTAAGCAGGTATTTTCAATAAGTTTGGGTTTCTTTGTATTAACATTGTTATCCCTCTCGTTTTTTTAAACGAATTATTTGGTTTCAAATAAAAGATAACAAAATGTTTTATCTTTAATTTGCTTAAATTTATATAATTATTTTTATTTTATATATTAAAAATTTTGTCAGAAAATAACATCTTACCTAAAAAAGCAAGTTTTAATTTTAGTTTTAAAACATGAAATAATTATTTCATGAAATCGTTTTCGACAGATATTAATCGAGGTGATATAAAGGTAGACAGATAAAGGTAGAGGTGATATAAAGGTAGACAGATAAAGGTAGAGGTGATATAAATGAGCTTTCTAAAAAATATTAATAGATTTCTATTTCAATAAGCGGTATTAATAATTAAACTTTAAAGTTTATTTAACAAAATTACCAACATTCTGATTCGGTAATCCCGATTGAATCAATCTAATCGTGTTTAGATCGATAGCGCGACTTACCTGAGTCTTCACTCCCACGAAAATGTATTCCGTCAATCATAATTAAAAAATAGCTATCATCAATCTAAGATTGATCCAATCTAGTCTAATCGCTATTATGAAGTGACCTACTAATTTAGATGTGTTAATCGTTCGTCTTACTTGGACCATTAGCCTGCAACCACTGGAAAATGGCGTCCTGTTTGGCAGGCGTATCAAACAGAGCAAGCTTGGCGCCCTCTGCTGGGCTTGAGGATACTGGAGGCGTTCTCGTACGACAAAGTATCGCGATCCATCCACCTCCAAATCCATCGTCGTAACAGACGCCCGACTGCAGTTCGAACCGATGCTTATGTAGGTCATGGTGTCGTCAGAAACGGGGGCACAAACCGCGAGATAGGCATAGCAAAGACAGCCCTCCTCTCCCGACCCACTCGTATGCTTGAGTAGACAGGCCTGTCTGGCGTCACAGAAGTGGGCGCAGAGGATAAGCGAGACAGATAATGGTGCTGCTCCTGGATAGGGGAACGTTACCATAACAGCTCGCTCATTCGTGGTGGTGCAGAAGTTGTTGTTCGAGTTTAGATAGAAGGTGGCTTTACTTGGTGCAATGAACGGTGTTGAGGATAACAAAACCACACAAACAGGTTGTAGTAACCCATATTGGTATCTCTATCGACAAAATGGTTGTTTATAAAATAGTTGTCTTTATATACACGTAATAGTGTCCGCGATATTGCTCTAAGGAGAAAAACAATATTATTACATATTTAGCTAAATTCAGGTATTGGGCGTACATTTTGGAAATAATAATCGGGTTTTATACAACAAAAATTCAAGACAATATCTTCAATAATAATAATTATACAATTCTCTAAGATACAAAAGCCATATAAACACTGTCTACCAGACATGATTATGGTGAAATAATTTATTATGCGACAGAAATTATTTTGAACAATAGTTTTACGCACAATGCTCAGTTTTATATCTATATTAAGGCATCTATCTATTTCTAATTAATTGCATGCAAGAATTATTACATAAAATTGATCACTAGCTCCAATAAATGGTGATTAGAAATACCGTTCTCCACAAGTAATATTATTTTTTTGTAATGTACCGCTCTATTTTTCACAAAACTCAAGCTGATAAAGCCTCTATTAGTTACCTTGTCACATTGAATGCTAAACAGAACATAGATAGATATATTGTCAACATTTTCTTTTTTTATGCGGATGTCAACAATCATTGACATAATCGCTTGGATGATACTTTTAAAATAATCTCTCCTCCTATGGGCCTACATAAATACCATTAAAAATAAAACAATACAGATGCTAATCTCAAATAGCATTCAAGTGTCTCATCTAAAATGCAGTGGCGGATCCAGGGGGGGTTCGATGGGCTCAGGATTTCGGCGCCTTTTTTCAAATGAAAGTATGACTAGTGGAAACGTGTGCTATCTGGGCATAATCTGGGCCTAGTCTACAAAAAAATTATTCTGTCTTGATAAAATGCCACATTTACAATTTAGGCGCCTATATTAGTAAAAAAGTCCCGTCTATTTTATCTTAATATTACTCATTGAGCCTTCAATAATAAATAAATAATACTTAGCGAAATTTCAAATACATAAAAGGTGGAAACAAATAAGGTGTATATATATATAAAAGATTTATCTTATATTAAGATCCACAGATGAGCCGCTAAATGTTTAGATCGTAAGAAATTGGTAAATATATTTATGCTAAGCCATCCCAGACGTATGTTAATGCGGCGTTTGCTTTTAGATTAATATACATATTTGTACAACATGTATTAACATTTAATGTAATTATTTTCCAATTTATGAGCCAAGACTAATGACTTTGTGTGCCTCTCACTGTATAGCTGTTACCCAGTAGCTCGGTGCCTCTCATTGTAAATTATTTATATGTTATAATAGTCAGAGGTTTTGTTATTGAGAGCTGGAGGATAGTAAAATTATATGACGATTCAATTACTCTGTCGTTTTATTTTGAACAGAACATAATATCGACTCCTATGTAATATATGCGTTATAATAATAAAAAACTATACTTAATTATTTTTAAACTATACTATATTTATTATATTTTAAATATTTTGAAAAAAATTAAACGCCTTTTAAAACACGGACGCCTATTTTACAAATATCGAACCCCCCCCAACGAAACCCTGGATCCGCCCCTGAAATGCATTTATTTAATACAACGGATAAAAATCCTCTTTCATGGTAGATGAGCAAGCTCTTATTTCCTCCATCTTAACAAGGTTTTAAATGAAAAGTTGGAGAGTTAAAACATTTTATTGGGTACGTTTCGAGTGTCATTAATACGTGATATAAATAAGATAGTATTGCAGGTGTGGGCATTAAATAGGAGAAGCAGTCAGTTGCGTAACGAGATTGCCTTTTTATTCACAATAATGGGTCGTTAAAGTCAAAGATCTAAATTCTAGGATTTAAATGGCAACACAATTTATTTCATATATATAGCAGACATTTTATTATTTGTTAATAATAATTATGATATTGAGTTTAAAAATATATTATATAATTAATTCCTTATACACAATTTGGACTCACAAAGAAGAAAATTAAAATAATGCCCCAAACTGCGAAACCATTTATTCTCTGAAGAAATCAGTGTTCCATATATACCAGCGTCTGTACTCCTTATTATGCCGCCACTATAATTTAAAAGAAATCTAACAGAGTCGTTTGGAATCTATTTTTGAAATTTCGTATCTAGATATCGCTCAAAGCTGGGATATGTTATTGAAAATATAGTCAACAAGATTTTTAAATCAAGAAAATTGCAAAAAATATGCATTTTTTTATATTAGTTTTAAATTATTTTATATTTTCCGCAATAAAACTAATTTCTCTTACACACTGAATTATTGCATGGAAGTATTCATCATTCATGAATCAATTTCGTCGGATTTCAAAGATTATGCAATTTCTGTATAAAGTATTATATGTCTTGCTCAATTTTTAACGTGGGCTGTATTTTTGAAGTGTGGTCTCCTTTGGGAATGCAAAAGTGAATATAGCGCTAAAAGTTGTGAAATATGTATTTTTGTAAAGGTCACAGAAGCTTATTTTTGCTCCATTTGTTAATTTGAAACTCACACTAGCCAAAAATATAACATAGATATAAGAGTAGAAAATGAAAATAAAATGTAGGGCAATGGTATATATACAGTTTTAGGTTTATTATCTTATTTATGTACTAAATTTATTATTTATTATCAAATTATTTTAATTATATTATGTCAAGCAGGTACAGTTATTGTAACTATAACGGTTATTTCTATAATTTATTTAAATGTATTACTCTAATTATTGTGTAAGCATCACTCTGTTCAACCTTGAGCGTTATATATAAATAAGGTCTGATTTTTAGACAGTACAGTAAATTTTTATTTATATATTTATTTATGCATCAGTTTTTCTTTAAAAGAGTATATTATCAATAACGTTTTTAATAATATTACACACATATCTTTAGTTATTACTTAGAATACTTAAAAGTAGTCACATATTTTTATAACGATATATTGTTATTGATTATATTAGAATACCATCTGAACTCAAAAGTTATCTCACAAATGCTAGATTCTATGCAAGGACAAACACAGAGACAGATTACAGAATCATTGTTAATACCATTGATTCTAGTCATACATATTTACAAAACAATCAGTAAAAACAATAATACTAAGAAACAGAACTCCACAAGATATAACATTGACAAGCTGAATATCAAAGAATGCAAAATCAGTTCCAGCAAGCAATAAGAGACAGAATAAAAAATTAAAAAAATTCGAGAGACAATAAAACAATGTGTAGATAAAGTGCCGGAAAAAGATTAGAAAGCTAAAACTAAACACAAGTTAGTAGTAGGGTAGGTGCTTGTCCACTCCACCCCCTCTCCCTCTCGCCCGCACACCTCACCCATGCAAATCACCCGCGAACCTCTCGACCAATCAGAATCGAGAGAGACTTCAGCCAATGACAGGGCTCGCACAGTATCAAAGAGGAACGCACGCGTTCTTGTAAAAAATGTGACTACTTAAACAAAAATCTTTGCGCCAAATTTAAAAGTGCTCGAGATATTAAAACCGATTAGTCTCTTAGTATATACGTAAAAATTGAGCGCGTCATTCCAATTGCAAGGGAATTTCAAATTTTGTATGCACCATGACATTATTAAATAGGCGAGAATATTTTAATTAAACATGGAATTATGTACCAGTATTAAATCATATTTAAGGGTAAAAATTACTGGAACACCTATACCTATTTAATACTATTCTATTAATCAGAGGCAAACCATAATCATGCAACAATTATAGGTTACATATATATACTACTTGTCTTAAATTTCAGTAGTATTGCTATATTTAACCACTGTATTGTATTTTGAGAAAATTAATAAATTGCTAAATTATATAAATAAACTCCTAAATGATTTCCTTAATGTATGCTAAGAGTTCCCTACCGGTATGCTAAAAATACGCTAAACTCCTAAATGATTCCGTAAAAGTATTCTAAGAGTTCCCTACCGGTATGCTAAAAAAGCCCTAAAGATATGCTAAACTCCTAAATGAATCCCTAAAAGTATGCTAAGAGTTCCCTAACGGTATGCTAAAGATATGCAAAACTCCAGTACCAGACGAACCACGCGACACCTACGGGCCAATGTGGGTTGCATCTCGTAAAGCCTTGGTTAGAGTAGTTGACTCGAGAGAAGAGAGGTACTCTTGTAACTTTTGCTGGGCAAGAAACTCGATCCAACGGTAGGGAACTCCTAGCATACTTTTAGGGATTCATTTAGGAGTTTAGCATATATTTAGCATACCGGTAGGGAGCTCTTATAGCATACTTTTAGGAAATCATTTAAGAGTTTAGCGTATTCTCAAAATTTAGCAATTTTCTCAAAATACAATACAGTGTTTCAATATGTAGCTATACTAGAGACATTTAAGACAAGTAGTATATATGTAACCTATGTATAATTGTTGCGTGATTATGGTTTGCCCCTGATTACTAGAAAAGTATTAAATCTGGGTGTTCCAGTAAGTTTTCCCCTTAAATACGATTTAATACTGGTACATAATTCCATGTTTAATTAAAATATTCTCGCGTATTTAATAATGTCATGATGCATACAAAATTTGAAATTCCCTCGAATTTGGAATGGCGCGCTCAATTTTTACGTTACTAAGAGACGAATCGGTTTTAATATCTCTTGCACTTTTAAATTTGGCGCCACATAATCCTGCGCACTTTTAAATTTGGCGCAGAGTTATGTTTAAATACACATTTTTCATTTTATTCCTCTTTGATTCTGTGCGAGCCCTGTCATTGGCTGAAGTCTCTCTCGATTCTGATTGGTCGAGAGGTTGCGTGGGTGAGGTGTGGAGTGGACATGCACCTACCCTACTACTCAAGTTTGATCCTAACATCGAACAATTGAGCACTAAACAGAAAAAGATAAGACTTGATATATGTAGCACCTCAGATCCAGAAAAAGTTAAGAAATAGAATCAGTCACCAACTTTGAAGAACTCTCATAGCCAGTGATGAAAAAGAATTAACCAACAAGATTAAAGATATTTAAAAAGCACCAGACAGTAGAAAAATGTTCAAAGCCACCAAGACTGGCTTCGATCAATTAAAAGGCACTCAAAAGAAACTTTACCACCCAATCTGTGTAGAGTAAACAACTGATGCTATCAAACAACAAGGAAATGGAAAATGACCAGGCACTGATAATTTAAACATTGAACTATTTAACAATAATTATTATAATTATAATCGAATACATGTTTCCTAATAATCATCTCTGTGTTCTCATTGTCTTGTTATTGGTTGTAGAAAGATATTAATCAAATAGAATCAGATCAGAATGATCAGGTGTTTATTTAGTGAAACCATGCTCACTATCACATTTTGAAAAGAGAACAAGACATTTGAAAGTGTCATTGGATCCCCTTAAGGGGGATGTCTTAGTCCAATGTTATTTATTTTGTATTTACAAGGATCTCTGAGAGAAACTAGAAATGTCATACCCAAACCACCAGGGTTCACCAACATCAGAGCTGGGATACGCAGACGACATCGACTTCATTATGCAATCAGAAGAAGCCAGAAAAGCCGTAGTGCCATTCTCACGAAAAGTGTACCAGGGGGGGTCTTGGCTTTCCACAGGTCACAATTTCTACAGGGAATAACCTAGTA
>JAYRBW010024217.1:0-12515 GCA_036023295.1 Invenusta paracnida
TAATAGATATTCTAAAAATGGTTTGATGTTTAGTTTCCAGGATTACTATACCATCTAGTAC
This sequence comes from Invenusta paracnida, assembly GCA_036023295.1. Classification (NCBI taxonomy): domain Eukaryota; kingdom Metazoa; phylum Platyhelminthes; order Proseriata; family Coelogynoporidae; genus Invenusta; species Invenusta paracnida. Next base: position 62 of record JAYRBW010024217.1, read on the forward strand.
ACATAAATATTACACAAATTCTAATTTTTAATCATTATTATTTGAATTGTTAATTAATGTGAACATAAAATCAAGTTATTTATTCTATTATTATTTATTCATAACAAGTTATTTATGTTATGTAGTTTTGAATAAATTATTATTTATGCTATTGTGCATTACAGGGTTAATTAATATATAGCTATTTATATAATATAATAGAAAACGTCTAAATTAATTTATTATTATTGTTTTAATATATACCTACGCGCCGCGCAAAATAAATAATTGTTTACATTAACATTTATTTATATAGTTTCGTTTTGCAATTGACGGAAGTAATCTTTAATTATTACTTTTTTTTTACTCTTTATTTTATTTTTTTATTGAAAAATATTAGAGATATTATAAACTTTGATGTTTTTTTAGTTTTTCAATTTAAATAATTTTAACTTAATTACAATACCAAAAGACATTTGCCATTTTTAAATTTAACTGAACCAGAAGTCAGAACATTGAACTAAAACGTTTTCATTGGAAACATGGCGAAGCAAAACCAGATACGATCAGTTTTTCATTTTAAAGAAATAATGGCAACATATGATATTACAGACATACGCCAATAGGCAATAAGAAATGCAATAGCAAAAATATTTGACAAATCATAACAAATTAAGTATCATTGTCATTTAAAGTTAGACAACTAACAATAACTTTAATATATCAAATATCAATGACAATCCTAATGATCCTCCCATGGCCATGAGCATGAGCAGCTGGTTTGGTCTGAATATTTTAAAATAATTATTTGAGTCTTACTTTAGATCAATTAAAAAAAATTTAAATTGAGAAACACTTCATTTTTCTATAAATAATTTCTATATATATATCAATATAGATATGTAAAACTATCCTAACTATATTTTCACTACTTTTCAGTAGAGCAGTTTTAAAATTCCAACTCTTTATATGTGGCTATCTTGCTTTCAAATAAGCAGCCAATGATAATTATCTATCCTAATTTTATTGTTAATATATAAGTTTGTAATACATTATATATAATGATTAATATTTAACTATTTGCTGTAACATATAATTTATAAAAAATAAGTGTAGACAGGATAGTTTTACAAAATTATATTTGAACAAAATGTAGATAGGAGTATAAACATATTGTATGGAAACATAGAACACAGAATGTAAAAGTGATATTATAATAGGTATACTATAGTACCTACATTATATGAACAAAATTAATCATAAAAGTAGAATGTTGAGCAAGACATTTATTAATAATGCTAGCAGTATAAAAGTTAAATAAATACTCAAAACTTGTAGAAACTGAATAGAATGCTAACTACCTATTATATGTCTGTAACACCTTCAATGTTTTCAGCAATTAGATCAGAATTTTTCAAAGTGTTGAAAAAGCCATGATAAATTTCTAGAATTAATTCTTTAGAATACAACATTAACAGGTCAACTTTCTTTGCAGATGTAATTGAGGGAGATTGATCATATTTTATTTCAATAGATTTCAAATGACACAGAATAGGTTTACTACTTACAGTATGAAGATTAGTTTCATTAAATGTGTCAGTTGCCTTCAAGATACCTGGTTTTTGTACTTGAATCCATTTCATATGTGAAATGAGCATTGGCTCTCCATCCTCAAAAACAACATTGTTCCTGAATGTCTGTTCTTGGATATCTTTCTAATTTTGAAAGTCTTTAAATCCCATTTCTTTCAGGTTGTAGGGTTGTGCCCAGCGTGATGATTTAATAATGCCAACCCATTGGTCTGAAGTATATATATCTAAATGCCGATTGTTCCTTTCAATAGCTGCATGTACTGAGTCTCCCTCATTTTGGGAATGACTGGACTAAAAAAACAAAAGATTTATTTCAGTGGTAGTTTTAGGATTTTGAATGAAATGTAATAACATGCTTAACACAGTATAATTGCAGTTTTGTGAGCAAGTTGTATCAGAAAATGCAAATATTTTTTTGGTACAATTATTGTCCATTTTGTTCAGGTAGTCAAAACACACATGTTGACACTTCGTCAGCTACTTTTCCAGCCTGACCTTCATGCCAAAAATAACAAGAAGCCTCTTTTGAACTTAGATCATAAAGAGTAAAATTGAGACAGTTTAGCTTATGTAATAATAACAAAGTGGTGTTGCCTTGAGTGCAAGGTAATTGTGCCTGAAAATCAAACACAAAGGCTGCAATTTTTGGATTGGTTAAACTATCATTTTTGACCTTTTCCTTTATTTGATGAACTTTTTCTTTTCTATTAGATGCTGTTCTTGTGCAAATATATCTTCCTCTGATTTTTTACTTTTATTTTTAAACATCTCACATCTGGTGCAGGAATCTTTTTTGGGGTTATATATTGAAATATTTAAGGATTGAAATAATCATTTGTATAATGAAAATGAAACTTTTGATAGGTTGTCTTTACTCATATCAGATGTATATAAATCATAACACTGTTTAATAGAAAAATTTGGAGGTAAATACAAGCGATTGCTCTCAGCTCGTGCATAATATGAGAGTAGCAAAGGTAACCTTCAAATCTGGGCTAATACATTATCACTATTAGCTGCAAACATGGCATGATTGTGATATTTACTGCGACCAGGCTTGTCTTGGGGTACCGTAATGGATGGCAGCTTTTTCAGGAGTGTTGTTTTGATAACCTGTTCAGTAATTCCAAGTGTTGCTACAAAAAAAAAAGGACATATACATTCAACCCTATTGTCATACTCCAAATACTATTTCATAGAATTACATTGTCTGGAAGGTATTGGTGTAGTCTTTCATTTGACATTATCAGTAGAAACATTTGAGGCAATATAAGCATGTTGTTGATCAATGTTACCCAGTTGCCAATAAGAATGAAAAATATCCTCTCTTTGTATTTGTGCAAACTTCTGGTGGCATTTATTACAATAATTCTGACCACAACCTGGTTTGATTTTACGTTTTTTGCTTCAGATGTCCACGTCTTGCAGATTCATGTTGTTGCCCAAGTTGTCTTCTCTTATTTTCATTTCTATCATAAGATCTTAGCAAGCTATGGCCTCTTTTTTTCTTATTTTGAATATGTAAATTATTCTCCATAGTATCACTTTGAGGATGATCATCATTCTGTATCTCTTCGGAGTTGCTAGAAGTCTCAGAATCATCTGTATCAGCCTTGTCGCTCCTGTCCTCCCCACCACTGCCAGTCGCAGCTTCACAATGAAGGGTTAAGTTGATAATTATTGGTAATTGTGTGTTTCTCAATAAAATATGTTGCTGTGCAGCCACAAGCATTCGCTTGCCATAACTTGCCATTATACTCCTGGGTTGTAAAGCACTAAACAAAATAGAATAAATAGGCATTAATACACTATCGATCATCAGATTCAAATTAACTACCATGATTCCTATTTGATTTCAATCTAAGCATTCAATGCAGTAAGCAATGCAATATTATGTATTCAAATAAGAATTATACTTATACCCACTGAGATATAAATAGAGTATTAGTAGAGGCAATGGGAATTCCCTTAAGCAGACAAAATAATCTGTTGACAATTTTTATTTTGTCTGCTTAAGCCTTAAGGTAAACCCAACTTACGGTATACTATGAGTATATAAATCATATTGATTTTAGACAGACAAACCTCTCGTTTATATGACACTGGGCTACTTGGAAAGAGGGTAGATACATAGATGCAAGGTTAATCCTATCTACAATTTTTGACAGTTCATCAAATAATCTATTTAGTTAAACCATCCTATCTACCAGTTAGGATAGTTTTACATAACAATATTTACAAAAGTGTAGTTAGGATAACTTGAATTTATCAAATATTGCAAAATGTATGATTTAAATGTGTTTACTATTTGTAGTAGTGATGTAGATGAGTTGTATTGATTATTATAACTATTCAATGCAGTTAGGATAGTTTTACAGATAGGATAGTTTTACATATCTACATACGTTGATATATATATATTAATAATATTCTAAATAAATTTATATTGAAAATAATATAAATTAAAATATAGTTTTAAGATTGGTACTACTGACAATACAATCACATTATTTGAAAATAAAAACATTGACTAGATCAAATATATTAATAAAAAATATTAAGCAATCATAATATCAATAGATTCTACAAAAAAAGAGAAAAACAATTAAATTAGTGTAATTTAGTTTTTATTCTATTTTATATGGAAACTTCTACTACTACTACTATATATAATTATTATAATATATAGACTTTAAATGTTCAGTAATATCTTATATATATTTTTAGTTAATAAAAAACATATGATTATATATGTAGGATATTGCTTTGATATCAAGTCCATTAGCTTATTAAAGCCCCCTCATACTCATTATATATATTTTTTGTATCAATGCACTTTTATAGATAAAAAATATTACATAGCCTTTCTCAACATTAATATTTATATATAAATAAAATAAAAATAATTTTATTAAAAACATTAACTTTATAAACTTAAAATTAGTGTCAAACAGTATTTATTATATAAATAAATATTTTTAAATCTTTTAAATCATTTTAGAATACTTTAAATAATAATCAATTTCTACTAAATTTTAAAATTAATATATATATCTTTATTACATACATATTATATTTCAATCAATTAGAATAATAAATATACCTACAGAGTTTATAAAAAAGAATATATTAATGTTTATGCTATTATATATAAAACATGTATAAAAGATTGTTAAGTAAACAAACTTGCAAATTAAGCCCACAAAGTTACATGAGACAGCTGTTTCTTATAGGCAAGTTATATATGATTTAATAAGATATTTAGATAAAATCTGTTACTTAAAATTTATATTAAATAAAAAATGACTATATTATGCCATATCTATAAGATTTATTATATTTAAATTTATAAAAGTGGTTTGTTTTAAAGGAACTTTTTAATATCTAAACAGATATTATGTGTGACTAATTAAAACATGTATGTATAAAATTGAATCTAATTTGATATTTAGAAATGTTTCAAAAATAAGAGTAGTACAATACTAAATAAATAAGGCTTTGCTTTTTGAAAGAAAGAAAAAGAAAGTTTTACTTAAACCAAAAGATAGAATAGATTAAATAGTACGACTATTTATTCTTAATTTAATATTTAAAATAACATCTAAACAGAGTTGATATTTCTGATCAATGAAAAATGTATTTATCAGAAAGAATATTTTATCCCACTTAACTTATACTAAAAAAACATTATATAGAAATTATAAAGACAGCATAGTAATTTTTTAAATTTTATGAATAAAACTTAACATCTTTTTAAGAATTCCAAATAATTGATAAATAATAACACTATTTAATGTGATCTCATTTATTAAAAGAATTTTTAACTGACAGAAAATGATTGAAAAATGTATTTATATATTGATTTATTTATGTGGTTCATCATAAATTTGTAATATATAATATATTGCATTTTTAATTATATTCTATTATATATTTCTGATAAAAAATGAAATATAATTTTAACATTCAACAGAATTTAGTATTTATTAAAGTTTTAGGAACTTATACATATTTATATATAATTATGTATAAAATACTTATACATAATACTTTGCATATAAATGTATATTAAACTTTATTTTAAAAGTTATCATTAAAGTAAAAAAAAGGTTATTTTAAATAAGCAAGTGCTGTAAATATATACTATGAGAATATTAGTATATCAAATACTGATTTAACAAAATATAATATATATTTTAAATTTTAGAATCCTATTAATTTGATAAAAATATAATTGTTATATTTAAGCATTAAAATATAACAATACTTTGTCATATGTATATATCTTTATGTTTTATGAATATTAATGCAGTTCATAAGCTATGTTTAAAAAATCAAATAGATTATACTTTAAAGTGCTTTAATTTGGTTATGTCATAATTTATAATATTTAATTGTTATTATTATTTATTTACTTTATGAATGCTCTTGTACCATATTTCTAGAAATTAGATATTTATTATTCCAAAAAGAAATAACCAAGTTATTTAATTTATAAGTATAATTATATATTAAAAAATATATAATATTACATGACAAATGTTTAAATATTTTTATTTTTTATAATTATTATTAACATGCTACATGTTAATGTTCGTTTTTCTTATTGTTTAGGCACAGCAATATATTTTAAAATCCATACATTTAATTTTAGTTTTTCACATAGCATAATTTTTAACAGTAAAATCCTAAATGAATAATAATATATCCTTTATAATCATGGTAGACTTGCTTTAAAGATAGCAATAATTTCTCATAAAACACACAATGGCTTCAAATATCATATATGTATCTGCTGATATTACTAGTCCTGATATCAAGGATAATTGTACTCTTACAGAATGTGGTTTCGCGATGATGATGATGAAGCAGATGATGATTCCGCACCTCCAACCTGGAATTTGGGACAATTTGGCCTGGCAATCATCTGCTTTCTCTCGGTTTCTACCTTCATCAAAACACCCATTAATCATTTCTTTGGTTCAGGTGAATGCTTATAGTTATGTTTTCCCTCTGTATGTATTTATTTGTACTATTGCAAATAAATAATGCAAAAATAATTAACTGTCTAAATAATTTATAATAGGATAGTCATTATATATTGAGCATAATCGTATTGCAGTTCAACTTTACTTAGAGATTTTGTTCTCTATTTGTTATTTATTATTAATACTATTAATACTAATATTATAATGGTGATATATTTAGTAAAAATTTGTATCATTGTGGATGTAGCTTTAGAATATAAATATGAATCACTATTAAGTTATTGCGTAATTTTTTACTGCTTGTTACATAATGATACTGTAATTCTGTTTGAGCTATCTCTTTAATAATAATATGAATGAAAAATAGATATATTGTTTCTCAATTAATTCTCTAGGTTTAACTTTACGTCTTGTTATACGACCTACTTATTATAAATCAAATTGCGTCCATGTCATAGAGTATTTATGCATAGAGTTTCCACTCATATTGATTCTGTATGCAGTTCTATATTACTATTCATCTACCCAAAAGCTTTTGCATAATAATGTTTCTAAAATTCACAGCAATTTAATTAAATCGTTTATGCAGTAAAACATTTTTAAATACCCAGACAATGAATTATGTATTACAGACAAGTTACTAATGTTAAAATTGTATGAATATGTTATATTTACTCTTAAAATGAATTTAATAAAAATAGTTAACACTACTTCTAGTCTACCCATTTACATAACATTCATTAAAATAAAACGATTTTATATTGACAAAATTGTACAACGCGATGCATATGAAATCAATAAAAGTTAAAACCCTATGTGTAATTACTCTATGGTCCATATGATGTTTAGATAAAATGATGTACTATACCAAAGGTATTACAACTACACGAAGCAACATGTCACCATTAATAGACAAGCTTGCTCTATGAATTAGTGTCCAAATGTTCCCTACACCCCATAAAGAAGACTATAATACCGAACAATATATTTTAAAATATTGTTTTCTCACAATGGTAATATATTACATATATCAAGTTTAGTATAAGCAACTCACATTCGCAGAACTGTCTTTATTGATTTGAAGCATGTATATACGCCAAGTCTGCTGTTGATTTATGTGGTTGCATAATTGTACAGATACACCCGCCAATCTGTCTACTTTAGTGTTCTATTTGTGTATATGTATGTTACGCGCCTGCTGTTTACAGTTAAGTATAAAATGTGAACACTGTCCTAATTTGAGGAGTTTCTCCAACTTCTCCAACAATACCAAGAAAAATATTTTTATTGTTGTTTTAAGAGAATTTGTTTTATTTTTTATTAATTTATTGGATATTTGGAGGAGCTTCTCAACTATTTATAAGTATTTAAATATGAAATAATAGCAATACAATTATTAAAAATGAACTCACTGAGGTATTAAACCTGCTTTTATTTTTGCTTCAAAAGGATTCGTTTTTAATCATCGTTTTAAGGATTTCCTCGGGCTAGGACAGGATTTTAATTCCAGCCTTAGTAATAAGTGTATGAATGAGTATACAACAATTCAGAGTGCATATACATTATGAGAGCTAGTTTTAAATAAAAGTGATATTTAAGCTCAACATTGATAAAAAGAATGAATTAAAAACTTTCAGATCAAGTTTACAATACTTACAATAAAAACTATTTTTATAATATGCTACCTTGTTCCTGTTTATTCTTCGAAAGTGAATACTTTTTACTGATGATTCACTTATTTAATTGTAGGTATTTATATTCAGAAAAAATAGTTAATATTTTACCTCGCTTATATGTGGTAGGGCTGTATACGATAGATTTTTCATTATAAAAATTAAATAATTCTTTAAAAAATTTCACAATATTTTTTCGTGTATTAAAACATTTTAACGCTAATAATAATAATAAAACATCTCTTCTATAGGCAAATAATCACTTTTTAGTTAATGTAGTTAATTTCTTATCGAATTAATTATTCTTGAATTAAAATATATTAGCCATAACATATAAATAATTTTATCTTTCAACAAATTATACAAGAAGCATAAATCATGTCACATCGAAATATCAATATTATTATTAAATAACTGTTTATTGTATTTCTTTGGTATATAATATATGCATATACCTACCAGTACCGGTTTAAATGCATTAGAAAACTGTATTATGTAAAATATTTGGTTTATTTAAACCATGCTTTTTTACTAAAGAATATTTGTTTATGTTAAAAATAAGCTGGATTCCAAAATAACTAATAACTATGAATCTGGAGTTCAGTGGTATGAAATACAGAGTCCTATTCTTATCCTTCATCCCCCACCCCACCCCACCCTCCAGGATGGTCATTGCTCATGTACTTCGTCTTTCTTCTACTCTTTGCACCGCCAATGATCTACATCCAATTGCGTCTGGGATGCACTTACAAACGGGGAATGCTCAGTCTCTTTGACAAGTTCTTTCCCCTTGGAGTTGGTAAGTAAATCGTGTTTTGTTTGCGTCACATGTTGAAGTATTAGTACAAAAAACCCAGGTCAACGTGGTACTCTTATATTGTTATCTTTGAAATGAGACGATGAAACTATTCTAAGACTTTAGTGCCGACTGTGTCTACTATAAAGGTATATTTCGAAATGACATTGATTTGATCTAATCGTAATTTTGACTGTATGAAATAATATGTAGAAATTTCACTTGTTTTATTTTGCAATGTGTAATTTTACATTCGTTATGTAATTATTTTTGTCCATCAAAGGCGTTCGCTGTTATAATTAACCCATTTCGCTCTGACTTCTTACGTAATATATACTTTTTCAATTATACCTATAACCTTTCTTGAGGTGTACAGATTAAGCTATTTCAGTAGTTTTATCTTGAGAATCGTTAATTATTTGTCTAATATACATATAATAAATAATAATAATAATAATGCTAATACATTGTTTCACAAAAATGCTTGTTCAACTTAATAGGATATAATTAGCCTTCGTTAATTGATTATTGAAAATAATCCATATGTATCGATTGATCCGTTCCAGGCTTTGGTATCGCTGCGCTGATACGGAACCTGATTTCAATGATCTACATCTCGGGATTAATGACACACTCTCTTTCCTACATTTTCTTCACTCTCTACAACTGCGACATACGTCACTGCGTTGGAGGCACCTACATGTGGGGCTCCTGCTCCGATACTTGGGGCGTCTCTACTGGCGACTGCCAAGAGTAAGTCTTCACAATAGAGTTATAAGTAGTTCTAGAGACGACAGTCGTATATATTATTGATGAGTTATGTAATTTCGATACACCAACAGGGCACACCGAGAAAGGTATCTTGATGATGAAATGAAGTAAAGTTTAGTAGTATAGAATGCCTTCAGCTTAGTGGAGATTTTGAAATCAGGATATATATATAGATATCTATACTGTTACTAATCTAGATTGCCTTCAAATAGTGTTATTATATCACCTGTTAAATAATTTGTAAACTTTGTAAAGCGGGGGTATAATTGGCATTTCTCCTATATTTTAATTCAGGTTGCAAGTTGTAACGTTGTCATATTTTGGAGTTATACACAATAATAATCAGTAGACTTCAAATATTGTTGAAGTATATCGCTAACAATTGCATGTTTAATTTTTTTGATTAATTTAATATTATACTTATTCATTTTTATCGATGCTGTCTATTTCATTAATCATATTAACTGAAAACCAGTAATACTATTTGCCACGGCTTATTGATGATGGTAATACATTATTTGGACAATACATACGTCTTGCGTCTAAAAACATGTTTTTGTACTCACGAAGTGTTTTATATTTTATTTATACCTGAAAATTTATGTCTGAAAATAATAAAGCATTGCCAATGACACAAATTCTTGTTTTATGCAGACATGGTGTTGACCCATCTATAATATGTTTACTTTCAGCATGCATAAGAAGGTTCTACGATGGCTAACTGCAGAGGAAAATTTTTACATGTAAGTTTAAAATTATATCTTATATAAAACGATAAAAATACTTATTGTCCAGTTTCTTTTCTAGGTGTTCACAAATCCTATTTGTGATCAAGGTGGATGGTTCTCGTGCTATTACATATTAATAAAATATAATGATAACATTGATTTTGACCAAAGTATACATACATGTTAATGTATTTTGCGTTTGTTGACGGGTTGTAAACTATTTCTTCTATATACCTACAACACTATTATTTATGTTATATTCTTTTTTGTATTTTAGTACCTGCCAGTTATTTCAAATGTTTGTTTTACCAAGATGTAATACTAACGATTTATTCTTGCGAAAACATACACACCGCTAAAATAGTTTGACAATTATTTAGTTAATATAGAGACATGATCAAATAACAACCAAATATAAAATATTAGAATTGTCTTACTTTGTTTTGAGACTGAACATTATTATGTTGGATTGTGTTTTATAAAACGATATTTTACGATTCAAAAGTGTATTCGTTTTTCTATTTGTATTTATAACAATAATTTATAATTATATATTATTGTTTTAATTAAGAATTATAACTATCCTTCTGCTGAAAATGAACTATACCTTATAACAAACGTTCTTAAGCATACATATGGCAAAATATACACAGAAAATAATGACGAAGATATTGTAACTGCGAACATCTCACTGTTACACAGTTTCGATTATATTTTTGAAAATTATAGAATAGTTAACTAAGACAGAACGTTATACAAAACTGAATAGAAAGAAAATATGGTAGTCAGCATTAAATCAACAGGAAGTCGCATTTTGTCGGCTTGTTTATCTACAGTTATCTAAGCACATGTGTTGTTTTGATATTTGAAAACCACTTTTACCCTTATTTTTGGCGTGCAGTTTGGTTAATTTAAATTGATCTTTGGGCTTGTGATCTTTGTACATGACTATTTATCGATATTTCTCGCCCATCTTATCATCCCAATTGGTCCAATGTGCCAGGAAGTTCGTTCTAGATCGATCGGTCTCCATCGGAAGCGCGGACTGGTTCTCCAATAAATGGTTCGAGATTCCGGCACTCATTCTTGTGCCTCACGTCATCAACTGGATTATAATTCTGCTCACTGTGATTGGTGGGGCTCGAATCTTCGGCTATGTACGTGAACTGCTTAGATATATTATGTATTATGTAGTTTACGAAAATTACTGATTGTTTCTAAGATAGCAATGTTATTAATATTACTAAAACAACTACAAGAAAGGTGATTAACTTGCTAGGCACAACCATTTATTTTATTGATCGTTCTTTAAATGAAGCTCTATATTTTAATTAGGTGGAAACAATTCTGCCTAGTTGTTTTTAGAAATTTATTTCTACGCATTTATTATGTTGACATCTATATACTATGTATGTATTAATACTTAATTAGTTATTAACAGAGATGTGGATTTATATCAGATAAGAACTAATTCTGCAAAAGTTTGGAATAACCAACTGGAGGCCATTTTTCTTGTAATCATTTATTCAATTATTGCTTACGACCAACAATAACTATTATTGGGTGTTTCTAGCATATTCTCTATCAATACCGGCTGAGGTATAACGTAGAGATAGCTTAATTTCTGGAACATATCAATGGTAAAACTAAGCAACAAATCTTTTTGTATTCACGGCAAGCTATCAGGCAGAGGCATGTGTTTAGAGTGTAAATGTTTACTTTAAGTAGATACCTACCCAAAAAGGATTTCGCAAATGAAGTTATTATACACACGGAAAAGTTGTTAAGTGGTAAATATTTGTTATTTTAATATTTTTAATGCCCTGCAATTAATACCGCCATTAAAATACGTTTGTACAAATAAACAATCAAAGAAATCTCCAAAACTTTAAAAGAAAAAAATACGTTAATTCCGATGTGTATATTA
>JAYRBW010024228.1:0-33819 GCA_036023295.1 Invenusta paracnida
TATTAATTAATTATAAAATGATACTTGTTATATATAAATACTTATCGTAGTTGTAGTTAACCAATAACTATCAAAAAATATATTTTATTTATTGTGGAGTCAAAATCATAGCAACGCCTTTAGAGTCGTTTCTCTATGTGTACTCTATGATTTATAGTTTACAACATTAGTGATATAGCTAAATTCGTTAATAACCCTATAGTTCTTGCTCATTGTATAAACATTTAGAATTTTCAAAATATTACTGAACAGCTGACGAATGTATATATGTTTTATAGAAGCTTATAGGAAACGATACTAACTTTTTAGATATCCAACGAAATCCTTCAACTATATATTATTAATTCAGAATACTAAATATTACGTGAAATTATTTTTAGGATAGTAAAAACATTACTTGAAAATTATCTATGTTTATATGCGCTACATTATAATAAACAAAGATTGCAACCATTTTAATAATCAAATTTTATAATGATATCCATTTGAGTGCATAAATTGAATGACATTTTCATTAATTATTCAAATTAAGTTTTAAATGTTCAAAACATTATTTAAAATGACGAATAGGTACATACCGTATATTTATGCATTTAACATAAAACATATTTCTATTTATGTAGATAACAAAATTATAATGAATTTTTATCTTTGAATTTAAGGCGGATATCTTTAACACTCCAAACAAATATAAACTTAAGTATATAAATTGAATCAAATATAATAAAGTTATAAATATTTACATTTTACGTTCTATTAGGAACTCGTGCACACACACATACACACACACTACAAAATATTAGAAATCATTTTCGCAAATTACCGCATTATATTACTGAAGAAAATTTTTTCGCAACTTATGTAGAGAGAAACCCTATTAGTGTACAAATTTCCTCAAAATTAGAAACTGGAAACTGAACAAAAGGTAATAACGCAAGCATTTATTGTGAAATTTCGACTCTCTAAAAAATATTTTAAAATGAGATCATCCTATATGCACAACAATAGTATATATATATTTAATTGTAGTACGATTATATTTAATGCTAAGCTTTATTCCTTTTCACTTGTACACGCACTGTGTATATATGTATAATAAGTTCAATAAAAGAAACAGAAAACAGTAAAATGCCCACACAGAAAAGGAAAGCCTTCCCCTTTTCTTCATGGGAATTCATTCGAGTGACAATTTACGCGCGTGAAAGCGAAGGGAAAGGAGACCCGGATATCAAGCAGTTCAAATTGCAGCCCCTTTGTAAATGTGTAATGCAATGCGTACCGATATTTCAAGCATAATACGCAGTGTACAGAGGAGCAAGTTCCCCTGCATATCCCAACATTGCACGGGATTGTCTCAATTAAAATCCAAACTGCAACAATTACGCCAGCTTTTCTCTTCTTTGCATCGTCGCCCTGTGTTATTCAGAGAAGAATCTGACATTGATCAATATAGGAGGAACATGTTAGGGGTAAAAATTTAGAGTGAAGAAGATGAAGAGTCTGCGGAGCCAGAATCTTTTTGCAGTCGTTTCTGTGCTTCGAATTCTCCCAAAGAGGAATAATTTATGTTTGTACTGTATACTTCTGTAGTAGAAAAATAAAGAAAAATGACTGGAATTTTACAACTAAGGGAAATAGGGTCTGTTTATATTGTGAAGTAGTTATAGGATATCACTATCCGTGCGCAACTATTTTTGTGTTTTATTATTTAATACGCTCACAAGCGATATTTCTTTATTCGATTGTGTTAACATCAATGCAATAACGATATAAGTACACACAAGAGTGGTGCGTGTATTTCTTTAGCGAATTATTTTTTTTATAGTCAGAAAAGTGAATCTTTAATATAAACGGCATCACTTTCCTATTTCTGCTGTTGTGTTGTTTTTTTATGAGACTACACAGGGTCACGCGTTGATGTAAACTGAGACTGATTTTATTTGCCATAATTAACGAGGTCTCATTAAAATGGGCCGGTTTGTGTTCGAATGCACACTTAATTACAAACGAATATATATATTTGTATTATACATATAGGTATACAAAATACAAAGTTATAATTATCCTCACTTATTGTGTGACCCTCTCGGTCTAACACTCGGGATAAAGAGGATGAAAGACAACTTTTACCCCACTCCCTTTGCTTATGTTGCTTCTGATGTAAAGGAAATAATATCAAGTATCTTCGAAGGGGTAAAAGATATTGCACCTCTGAAAAACTATGTTTTTGTGAAGTGAAAAGACCAAACGCGTACTAAATATACATAGACGCTTGACAGTAAATTGGCTATCTATTCTGCAAATTAGTTTGAACATATTATATATATATATATATATTTATTTATTTATGTAAATCTTGCATGGTGTCTCGACTTGCAAAGGGGAAGATTTAGTTCAGGTAACAACCCACTGTTATACATTCAACAATTCTTTCCGTGCATGTCCGGGGAGGGTAGGGGTGGAAATACCCCTTTTCTTGCCTTAATTAAAAGTAATTACTTAAACTGGAATATAAGGATTCAATAATAAAACCACGAAAACACGCACACTTTATACGTGCGTCTATTTAAAAAAGAATAATATTTCAACGGTTATAATAACAACTTTTGAGTGAAGAAAAGCAAATACATTTCTTCAAACTTGGGGAAAAAAATAGATTTGGTTTTTTCGTGTTATTATATTCAATTGTATATTTTAAAAAGCTCGTTATATATATATACTGGTTCATGTGTATAAAAATATTTAAACAATAAAAACTGTTTGTGTAATGTTTTAAAATATATCTTTTGAATTTCAGTTTAATTTTAAATAATCAAGAGAAGTTATAACTTTATTAAATATCTAATATCTATTTTCAAAGAGATAATTAATTTTTGATCGATATCTCAATATATGTATTTTGAGTGCAATTATAGCAATAAAGATGTATTTAAAAATTTGCGGTTACGTCATATTTTGTTTATTTATGTGTAATTCCGATAATTTTCTAGCTACCGGCTGATAGCCTATATGTAATAGGCTTAGTTCTATGTCGTCAGTAAATGATAAAATATAATAATTCATTGTATATGTGTATGCTCATTTTTGAAAAAATATAATCGTATATATAGAATTTTTTTGTTTGTTTTTGAATTAACATTAAGTAAGTAATTTCCATTTGCTTAGTACATTAAAATAATTTTATTTTAAAATATATTTATGACATAACTAGAAACGACAAACTTCTAATAAACGATATTATTATAATATTTTAAAAAACTTTTATGTTATAGACAATGTATATAAAGTAATACCATTTTAAGTTTATATACTGCTTTTCTTATTATATAATTCAAAATTGCATTATGTAGTATTAACAATAATTTTTATAAAAAGTCAAATTTTCAAGCATTACATGCTGTCTGATTTTTGTAATTTATTTATTACTTATTTATATACCTATGTGTTTATATTAATTTTAAACGCAACATTTACTATTAGTAACTTGCAGTTTATAAAATATAAATCTTTTTAAATATTGCTTTTTCCTATATGAAATAATTAAATATTGAACTATAATACATTCAGGGTAATGTAATATTTCCCATAGAGGTATTAAACATTTTCAAACATGAACATCTATCTCTATTTAATTACTTTGCAACTCGATTGTCGAGTGAAAAAATAATTGAAACAAAACTCGGGGATTAATTTATGTACAGCTAACGCATCGATAGTCAGTTATGAAAATTACGGAGGGCGGTCGGTCATATTGAAGAAATTAGTTAGAAAATAGTAACTATCTTTACACTTATAATCATCAGCTTTTCCAAGAGGACAAGTTTATGAATCTACCGCCTCAGTGACGAATTATTTATCCCTTTCGAATCCGGCGTCTGTCTCTTTTTATGTTGTAGATTTAGAGAATTGAAATGAAGGAGAAGCAGAATTATATGATATAAATGGGAAGATGTTGAGAGAGTAAAAAGAGTTTTATGAATGGATGGTATACTGATATTCAACAGTTCCACTGACACTATATAATACTTCTGTCGAGTTGTCCAATTCAACTATATAAGCGCAAATCTATATACTAATCGGCCATTAGACTTTGAAATTGTTTTAATCAGGAACTGTCTGTGTATGAAGCATAAAGAAAATCGGGTCTCAAAGGAAGCTCCAAAGAAGAAGAAGAGAAGAAACTGAAACTGAATCTGAAGGAAAAGGGGGTGACCATGACAATGACATACAGAGAGGGAGAGAGAGAGTGATATAAGTGAAGAAGTAAAAAAGGGGCATGTGTATCGGAGATTAAGGAACTAAGGAGCCTAAGATTAGTTGCTGCAATTAG
The DNA here is from genome assembly GCA_036023295.1 of Invenusta paracnida. Lineage (NCBI taxonomy): Eukaryota > Metazoa > Platyhelminthes > Proseriata > Coelogynoporidae > Invenusta > Invenusta paracnida. Next base: position 4,331 of record JAYRBW010024228.1, read on the forward strand.
AGTGGATCTACTCCGGATCTGTGTCTTTATCTCCGCCTTCGTTTTCTTCTTTCCTTTCCCTCTTTTCGGTGTTTGATATACTCGAAAAGGGAAAAGGTGTTGTGGGATGTAGATTATAGTCATTCGAAAATGTATTACATAGGTACGAAAATAAATCGTAGCATATATAAGGAGAATCATAGAACCAAGAAAGAAGGAAGTGGCTGAAAAGGAGGAGCTCTGTATGATTGATGCAATTGTTAAAGTCTTTTGTTACACGTCTTCTTTTGGCAGGTATCAATGCATGTGGGCTTCCATTTCAAGAAGATTTAACAGGCTCTAGTTAGTAATTAATTTAATTCGCTTGTCTGAATGACTCGAATTAGATAGCCTATATCCCTTTCTTGAAATATAATAGTTTTGTTTGTCTTTTAGAATTGCAACTGCGCATACCCCTTTCTCAGTGCATCATCTTTTCACCATGGATGGCTAAACATATTGGTACACGGAAAATAAATAATCGCATGTATAAATATTACTTTTAGATAAATATACACTAAGATATATTGTATTGTAATAAATAATAACTCCTCAATTACTTGCTTCTTTGCACTTGCAAATCAAATTTGGAATGTTTTATTTTCTACAGTACCGAATCTTTTGTTATTACAGTCCGCATGCGTGCCTTCGCTCAAAGCATGTGTTAAAAAGATTCAAATTAAATTGGATTTCATAACAGACTTAAAAAATATGTTGATATATAAATAAATTTATTTGAAATAAATGCTGGAATTTCATGAAAAATAATTTAAATATAAAATAATAATAAATACAACTTATACACGTTCTTCATAATAACAAAGTTAACATCTACTTTTAAAAATAGGTTTATGGTATAAACATATATAAAGGGGTAATAAAATGAAATTATATAGATAGATTAATCGTAGTTAAATGAATATATACTCGTATAATTGAATTTCATTTAGAATTAATAGTAATAAAAAACAAAATTACGATATTACTACCTATATTACCTATATAAACGTGTCGCAATGATATAACAGTTTTGAATATTTTAATTATAGAATATTCGTGCTTCAATTTGTTTATAATATTCTGTATTTACATATATACAGGACAATATTCTATTGTATTTGTATGAATACCTATCTCAAATGTATACATACACATATTTTGTGTTATTTTTATAAAATATGAAAGTCTTATAAAAAATAAAGAAATGTGATCTTTCAGGATACATTTGCAATAAATTGGTGATATGCTGGTATTGTGGTTATTAATATATAGTAGAGTTGTGGGCTACTGAAGAGGCCCAACAAGGTCAAAATAGCGCGTGTTCCAGCTCTCACTGTACTGCTAGTAATTGAAAATAGTAGTATGAAACGACCTCTTTATAGTTCTAGTTTTTCTTAATTATATATAAACGTTTTACATAATTATATTTTAAACGAATAATTAAAATCTTTCGATTGCTAGTGTATTATATGCTTTTATAAAGAGAAATTTTTATTAAAAAAAAACACTTTAGTGGTGTAAAATAGCTTCAAAGCACTTGAAAGGGCTTGAAAGCGCTTAAAATTGTAAGACAACATTTTTAATTACCCATACCTAGATATAAAGATAAATTGAAAATAAATGTAATATATTTTAATAATAATATATAAAATAAAAAATAAAAATAATAAAGGATATATATATATATAAAAGAATTTTTACAATAATAAATTATATAAGCAAAATGCTAAAAGTGTAATATTGAGGTTTATTATATATTAGACTTATTTTTTAAATATTGTAAAATTCATTATAACATTTAATAATAATAATAACTATTATTTTATTTCTGGTTACAATTAATATACAACATAATACAATGAAATACAAATCTTAGGGGTAACCATGGGAGCTAGAGGCATTGCATACGATTTAGGTACCAGAGAATTCTAATAGGTACATGTTTATAAGAAAATAATATAATATAGTATATTATAGTATAATATAATACAACGCGCTAAACTAGGGAGGTACATATAGTTAAAACTTAAATTATACACATGAGAATAATTGGCATGGGTACCTAAAGGATACAATTAAAAATGTTATGTATACATATGTAAAAAGTACATAATACACTTAAACTTAATAAACATGTAGGTACATACATAATATGGACTTGTATAATATAATTATAAGTTTATTATAATAAACTTGAGATAACTCTTTTTTATTTAAGATTGACTATAACAATGTATCTTTAGTAGAAAAATGATAATATAATTTTAAGGAAGAAAGTATATATTTGTAGTAATTCATACATTTGTAATTAATTTAGAAAAAATTATTATCTGTGATTATAAGACAAAACGATATATTTATTTTAAATGAAACTAAATTTACATGCATATATTTGATATACAAATACTATTTCAGATAATTTTATGATGTTCTTTTTATTTAAAAAAAGTTTATTGGTAATAATTAGGTACTTTTTTATAATTAATAATACTGTCAATTATATGAATGCTAACTATTGCGTGCATATATCCTAAACATTTTCATAAAAGACAAGTAAAATATTCATGTGTTTAATGTGTACTTAAAAACATATAAATAAATTTCTCTAAATATATCGCCTAAAAATATGTTCTTCTCATTCTCGAGCAAATTAAATGTAAATTTAAAAGAGAAGGTCTCAGCAATAATGACTCGTTTGACATTATTCTGTGGAGAATTATAAGTTCGTAATCAAACTTAATTTAATCTACAAACTATAAATGTAAGTACTAAAGATGCCGTTAAATCAGTAAATTCTAAATATCTTGAAGAATTCTTCACTTTAATTACATCTTTTTCAGCCATTTATTATATGCAGAATACGTATTCCTATATTTATCTTTAATTTACAACATCAAAGGCATATATCTGCATTTTGTAATGAAAGTCTATTATACTATTGCTCTAAGTTGAAGAAAAAATTAGAAAATTTTATTTGATATATAATCACTTCAAAGTTCTGCCTATCTAATTTAAATAATTGAAAATTGCATCAAATTTGTAGGGATAAAATGAATTACAATTTAATTTGTAGATTCGCTTATGATTATTAATTAATAACATTTTATGATAAATATATGCATGTATATATTCGTTTGTTAATTTGAATTTAACTGTTTAAATAATATTTCGAGAAATTATACAAATTTAAAAGAGGAAATTATATAAAACGAAAAATGTAATTGTTGCACTAAGTAGCATTCGCTTTTAAGTATACCCTTTGTTTACGGTGTATCATCACGATAACGATTTAAAACTGCTTTGTAAATATTAAATTATATACTTACAGATAAATTAATTACAACCATCTAATTAATGGTATGATTTAAAGAAGATGGGAGGGGATGGGCAGACGTAAAAGAAGGGATGTGATGAAAAGTGACTGCCCAGAGAAATTTAAATGGTTTACAAAATTATTTGTAGTATATAAACTATTTTTGATAGTCATTTACATATGCTTTAATATCGATGTTTATTTAAATGAAAGTATAAAAAAACACTCACTTTTGAAACATACATTATATACTACATAAAATTAAAGAAGCAGAGTCGAACTTTGGAAATTCATTATATAGAAAATTGAAATATTAATATATTTTATTGCTATTTAATATTTTTCTATAACTCATTTCGTGATTTATATAAATATATATACACAGACAGACTTTCATTACGTGTTCTTAAAATTCGTGAGCTCCCTTTCTTCAAAAGTCTTAATTACTCTCATAAATTGATACTTGATATTAAAAGATATAATAATAATAATATCGAAAAAAAAACTTACGGGCGTTTTATTTCTTAAGTAGGTATATATGTAGATAATATGCGCATCTTATAAACTTAAAAGCTATGCATTTAGTTAAAAGTGATTATCGAATGACGCGAATTTCTTTCGTTTATTTATTATTTATAGGTCTTTGATTCAACTCCTTTTAAAAACGGATTTGTATTATATATATATTTAAAGCTTAAGCAATATATCTTTAGAGCTTCATTTAGCAATTTTTCATATAATGTCTAATATTTTGAAAAATATAGGTATATTTATAATTAGACAGCTAAAACCATCAAATACTCCCTTAAATCAAATACACAATTATATACACTCAGTCAAAATAATAAAGACGTTTAGCATTAGTGTAAATAATAAATGTATTTATGAACGTGGCCAATTATATGAGATCAGTTATATATATTACCTACATATAGGAAATGTTCAGCATTTATCCTTTATAAAGCAGTGTTAAATGATTAGATTATAATTTTCCGTCATTAAATGTTATGCATTAATAATTTAGGTATATGATATATATTAAAATGTATTACAATACAATTTGTTTTCCCTTTGGCATATATTGGATGGTATTAAAATTAATTGAAAATCATGCGTTTTATACATATATATACATTATTTTAATGAATTATAATTACTAGAAAGATAATTATCAATCACTTCCAGCATATATATAGGAAAAGAGAGAGATTACATTTGATCCCGTTAGTTGAACATACAGTCTGGAACAGCACTCTTGTGAACATATTATAGTCCTGAACTATTATATTCTTGTTATTATCGTGCAAGTGCGACTAAGTTCAGCTGATAAAATGAATTAAGATCTCTTTCTCCCTTTGTTGGAAGTGATTGATAATTATTCTGACAATTTTCAGACAATATTGTTTAAAGGCTGAAAAATATATATTCCTCTTTCAAATAATATGCTTTTAAATTTTACAATTTCCATCACTTTTTATATTACCTACAGAGCAATAAAGTCTTCATAATGACACGCTACACGTTTTTCAAATCACAATTTAATGAAATGTTATTATTAATATTATTTTTAAATGTTACTTTGATATATGGTATGAATGAATAAATCTGGATTCTTGAATTTCGTCACATTAATATAAGCACTTTTTTTCTCTGCCAGTAGTAACACGTAAAAGCAACCAAATGTGTACTTGTCATGATTATACATATTGCGGATATATATACAATTATATACAGGTAGGTATATTAAAACATATATTGCACACGTATTAAACGCAAAAGATTATGATCAGCTATGACAATCCCTTGACAATTACCTGCATGATACTGTTTTTTTTCTTTTATATAGTATAACTGACAAAGTTAGCAGCAAGCCATCAGCGAAACGGAAAGGTTTCAATTGATTGCTAATCTTGAATGAAGCTTTCTAATGAATTACAATATGCTCGTATATAAATGGCAGGTTTCATAATATTTATTGTAATTGTATGTATTCACAATTCTTTCAACAATGATGATAGCAATTGAGATATCATCGCTACATCTTCGGAAAAGAGTCTTTTGCGTTTATGCTCGATTAGTGGACATAATGGCACGCATAATGTATATATGTATATATATATATGAGAAACAATTCGCACCGCTCTATAAAATTATGTTTAAATTGAATTTATATATACACATAGTGGATATTCAAAACGACGGAAAGGTCGAGTGTATTATATAAAAATAATTGATTTTGTATTTCTACCCAAGACCTCCAAGATGGTTAACGCGATGTCTACAGCTATACAATGCCTATTCGTAGACGGTCCTAAAATTCCGGAACTAGCTGAGGACATGATGAGACGGACTCAAAGATCGTATCAGCAAGTTCGTCAGTTGACCACTTCAGAATTCAACCCCCGAGAAACTGATATGTTGGGATGACTGAGTTCTGTTGATATACTGGTATAAGTGGTGGCGGAAGAAAGTATAAGGGAAAACAAATTTGTGGAGGGATGGTAACGAGCGATGTACCTAATGGAGACAGGTGACAATCGAGAATGTCTCAAAAGAACTCCAAAGAAGAGGTGAGGTGTACCCAAAAATGTGGGTGGCTTGATGAAGATTTCAGAAAAAGAACTCATGTTAAACATTATTCATAAAATTTGTGAAACAAAGGTAACATTCATCCGATATTTATATAATTAAATCATTTACATTTTTTATATTTAATATTGTTTTGATATTCGACGAGTTGTTTGATAATAAATATTATACTCTGTATAAATTCAATAGAGTGTGTTAGAAATCAAATCAAATGAAAGGTTCATTATCTAAACACCTATAGAAATATTATACTTATATTAAAGCATACTGGATACACATTTTCGTTTCATTCCATGACGTACTTCTGCATGCAGTTTAAATTCAAATTTTTAATTTTAAAATCAAGATAATTTGTTCCAAATCGCTGTAATATATGCAATAAATCGTTTACTTTGTGCATTAATCTTATCTTAACTTATCTGAAATTTAAAATTTGATTTACTGAAATTAGTTAAGTTAGCTATTCCGAGCAATAATTTCCACCTATTATATATCTCGAAGCATTTAACATTAAAATTAAAAACTGGTGCATATGGTAAACTTTACTCGGTTAAAAATTTAGAAATTAAAACGTCGCTTCATTGGTACATCCATTATCTATCGATTTTATTTATTTCATTTGTAAATTGCCTTAATATCATATAAAACTATAAATTAGCTCATATAAACTTATTTTAAATAGATGGCTGAGTCCATAGGTAACAATAATACATATACAGAGTAAATAAATATTGTATGTATAAATAAAAATTCGGAAGTGCGTGATACTATTAAGAATGTATTTAGCGGAAGGGATTGGCGTGAATGAAACAAACATCATTGCGCATTTGATTTACAATAAATATCAAGCAGTTTTGAAATACATAATTATAGATTCGAAAAGTGTCCTTGAATCAGGGAGAACCCGCGATCTGTCACTTCTGATCGTGTTATCACTTGTCGCAAAACAAGTGACCCGACTATTACATAATGGAGTGAAATTTCAAGAAAACTTCTCTAACTTTACTTATAATATCGAGTGATTGTGTTTATGTACAAGTCAATGCAGCTTGGATAAAATAGAAGTTTAGATTAGATTAAGGACTGTAGGCACATTCAAGTGTCCGTTCTGGTTTTAAAAGCCTTGTAAAAATCAGGATATTAGCATATAATTATAATAGTTATGCATATATACACAAAAACCAAATCAATTGAATTATCTACTAATTTGGAACATAGTTTTACATGCGACGGGTGTATTATGATGCGAAGATAATCTAGGAATGATTTTGAAAAGGGCTTTCAAATATAGGAGACCTCTATCGACCAATTTAAAGGCAACTAACCAATCACATTCTTGTTTAAGGTTACGAAGAAGAAGAAACAATGTTTGTGGTAAAAGGCAGGTTGAAACAAGTTGGGGTGGTGGGCGGATCAGAAATGCCCCCCCCCCCTCTTATTTTATGGTTCCTAATTTGTCGAGAAGAGGTTCAGACTATTCTACGCTTGACTGGTTTCGGACAACGGAGATCACTATCTCTCACGCTCAAGTTTGAAACCACTTAGCTCTTCTCATTCAGGAAGAAGGCCTATAACAAGGGGTTGCTTGTTTTTGTTTATATATATGTATACTATACAGATGTAATTCACTAATATATAATAGGTCTGATAGATAAATAGGCACTTGACATAAAAATTCAGAAATAATTAATTTCTCATTATTATGCTTGTCCATTGTGAAAAGCGTTCTCAACGCCAAAAGTTACGTATGTATATTAAAAATAATTTGGCTTAAGAACGGAGGTCCGAAATAAGTGACTTTACAATGTTTTCACCGGTGGTGTTAATGGGCCTATTATTAGGATAATAATTTATAATATGGGTTGATAATCATCTGCACTGAAATATAATTTCGCTCTACAAGTGAAGATTGTCTTATCTATTGCTTGTTTTCAATCTGAGAGTATTATTATCGTATGAGAGTATACTCAGAGGAGTGGGATATTTGGTCAGGGCATCGAAATTATTGGCTACTTACCAAGAATTCTTTTATATCATTTTTTATTTATAGTGGTTAATTATTGAGGGTTTTGTTATAAGTGGATAATGATCTATTGTATTATATATACTCTTAAATACATAGTTATGGTGAAATAAGCTGCTTTTAAGGTATACTTGTTTAATATACATATATGCTAATAGATACACTCACAAATTATTTATGTAAACGATAATTATGTATATACAAAGTTTGAAACAATAAAGTTTTTTAACTTTTAGCGCTATATTAATTACTGTGCATCTAAAAGGGCCACGTGACGATACTCTAAAAATGCTCCCTAAAATGAACAAAACAGACTTTTTATATATTAAAAACTGAATATATCTCTCAAAATAAACGAAAATTTGATTCGGGTACTGATTAATTTTAAGTAATAATTTACAAAGTATAATAAAAGTAATTATTTTTACCGATATAAATTTTTTTTAATAACTTAAATAAATTATACAAATGCATATTTTATCTAATTTTTAGTAGAAATAATTGTGACAATTGTTTTAATGGAATATATTGGAAAACATGATTGTTTAACTATGTACAAAGTTTCACAACTCTAGCCTATTATACTAAATTTAAAAAAGATAGTCCCCGGGATATGGATGCACCGAAAATCCCGGTATTTATGAGGTTAAGGTATATCAGGGCGGTATGCTTTCAAGTATATGTATACATTTAGCAGGGAAACAATTTTAAATTATAATTAATTTTTTTATTTATAAAAGTATTTATAAATGTTCTAAATTTCTAAACAAAATGGAGACAACATAATTCATTGAGTTGGTAATTACAAATCAAAACGAGTAATCGTATATATACATCTTTTTATTTTAGATCAATAAAAACTTCACTGCCAGTATATAAATATATAACTGCCAGTTGAATAAATAATTTAAAGGGACGAATTAGGGGATATATATTGTCTGGAAGATTATAGATAGAAATATTAAGAGTTATTGAAATTGTTTAGTAATAAATAGGTAAAATATTGTAGGTATTAGGACATATAAGTTCATATGTACGGGGTGACCCAAAGTAACGTGGGCAAAGAAACACAACACGAAAAAAAGAATAAGTTTATTTTAAATTGTCAAACTATTTTTAAATAATTTATTTTGAATATTATAAGTAAAAACTGTAATCACTATAAAGTAACTAATTGAATTCTGCACCTGTATCTCTTTACCATTGCCATTTTAAAATAACTTATTCACCTTATTCATGTTTTTTTTTTCCAAAATATAATATGGTTTTAATTGAATTCAATTGAATTCAATGTTATTGATAAAACGAATAAATTAGTGGTACATATTTCAATTTAAAACATATGTTAAGATATGCATCTAATTATATAATTAAAATCAACCTATATAGATACCATCTTTTCTTTTGTATATATGTAAACCAATTTTTTCCGTTCATATTTCACATTTTAAAATCATGGGAAACTAGAGATATTTTAATTTATTAGAGTAATTTACATAGGTAATTTTTATAAAATATTTTGACATATTAATCATGTTAATATTGCGTATTTTTAATAGGAAAAGCAATGCAATATATTTACATCACACATAAATAAAATTTAAAAAGTGTATAATATGAATGTTGTTATTGCTCCTATTTTTACACGGCACAGTTTACTTCAAGATGCTTCTAAGTTAATAAGCGCGGCACTTCACAAATGCGTGATGCGAAGAGGATTCAATCTTCCAAAAAGGTTGGTCCCCTTTTAATCTTTGATCTTGTTTTCTTCAAGGGCCGTGTGAAGAGTGTATCATCAAGAAAATTGCCAATATTTCTTTCTAATCTTCCGCGTTTATTGTGTCTTTTTATTCTCAGATAAATATTCCAGAAAAGAAAAAGGGTGAGCATAATTAGATTTAATTAAACATAAAAGAATTTATTTAGAAAATTAAAAATATGGTTGAGTGATTTTAGAAAAATCTATATAATTAAAAACAATTCGCTTTGAGATATTTGTTGAGAAAGAGGATATCATTTTCATGTGCATTTGTAATGGATTGTTCTATTATATAGAGAGCAATAGTACCTATAATATAGTGATTAGTATAATAATATTAATTTTAAAATTTTGTGACTATTATTATAAAAATTACAGTTATAGTAAATTACAATGAAATTTATTCATCGATTTTCTTGTATTTGTTAAAATTAAAATTAAAATGTGTTTTAGTATTGTAGCTTTTTTGAAACCATAGTCAGTTTTTTGTTTCAAGTCTCAAATATAAAAACATTTCTTTACATTAGAATAGGCATAAATTTCCAAATTTAATAATACATAAATAAAAATTCAAAAATCAAGTGTTTAACAAACTATAATAAACTGAGTTGAACGCCATTAAAAAGAACGCGTGCTATAATAAAGGAAATTTCTTGATGTACACTTTTATATTTTGAACGTCAGCAATTTTTATAAAATGTAGAAAGTATTAATTGTCTTCCTGAAAATTTTAAATGATTTACAAAGATTTCCGGTCACCGGATTCAGTTTAAAGAATAGAATTTAATTTAGTTTATAAGAATTTGCATATATGTAATATGTTATGTAATGCGTAATTGGTAGGAAGATTATTTTAACTACTTTAAAAAATGTAGTATATATGTACCTATACATGAACCTATATACATACATAAGTAAAAATAAATAAATTACAAAATATGTAGTATGTATAAGTTAAAAAGTTAGTAACCTACAGTATTGGCTCAGTAATGTAGATTAAAGTTTGCGTGACGCTTATTGATATAATTGACATTGGCTAGTGATGGAATATGCATTTAATTAAAATAGAACTTTTCAAATTTTCAATGTTGATATCTTTAAATTGTGCATATGCACGCTATTTTGGATCGAATTTTCCTTTTTCAGCCCCAGGCAGTGGATGTTTGTTTGAAGAAAACCAAAAACACAATCAAACTGTATTCTTTTTTATTTGGTAACACGCAGTAATAATTAATCTACTTTCGGAACAATTTTATATCATTGTATCATTCTCTTAAGAATTCTAATGTACTGAATTTTGTAGGATAATTTCCTATTTTTATGAAATTATTTTAAGGGGACTGTAGAGTTCTGCTATATAACCAGATATAAATTTATCATTTTATGCAATTTTATAAAAACGAAGACAACACTATTATTAAATGGAAAAGCTTTTTATGAGGAATTTGACCAAGCAATTAGGCTAAGTCCATTCTTGTTCGCCTCTTTCTAATTTTATTAGCTTTTGCGCCCATCATCACGACCATCAACGCCAATATCCCCAAGATAGCGATTCAATCAGAGTGAATTCTCCATTTTCCTAGGTTTAAGACAAGCGGAGTATAAGCAAGAAGACCAGCCTTGAAATGACCCCCAGGGAGCTTGCGAACACAATGGCTATGGTAGTTTTACCTGGCAAAAGTAGTGATGGAAGATTCAGTGTGAGATGGAGTAGGTTATAGTTGCTCGAACTGAGAAGCAGTCCATTAAAACATTTTCGATTTGGTCTCATTCAGCTGCTTTAAGTGTAGTTACCCTGTCAGATTCAAGCTATTTTCCCAAATCACTTACCTTCACTAATTGGCCTCGTCGAAGCGCTACGGCAATATTTCAATAAACATTAAGATCACAGGCGGGATGAGCGGTGTGATTAACACAAGGACAGTGTCGAGTTGTCTTATACTACGGAGTGTAGCCAGCGGCTGATTTAAACGCACATTTTGCTTTGTCTATACTATAATACCCAGCTAGTATACACATGTATGAGAAACGCGTACAACAAGTGAGATCACAAAAAAGTTAATACACATACATATGATCGGTATAGGAACAAACAATGTATATATTTAATGGCAACTTTTCAGGGGAAGGAAATTATATTTACATACCTAATATCAAGTATTTAAGAAATCAGAATTAATAGAATTAGTCAAGATATAATTTAATTGAACCATAGGAAGCAGAAATTTATGTATAAAATAATTTAAAAGAATGTAGAATATATAGAGAAATTAATTATATCTTATAAATTTTTTTAAATATATGTAAGGGGCCGTTTACATATATAACGTAACATAAGGAGGGGGGGGGAGGTGTAGGTGTAGGTGTCATGGTATTTGAATCTGCATAACGGCGCGTTACGAGAGAGTAGGGGAAGTATTTGCTATTGCATTACTTGACATTAAGATAAATTTTATATTATTTTCATTGTATATAAATGAGATGCTGTAATCCTTATATTAGAAAACCGTTTACCTACTCGTCTGCGCATCAAAACTTGTCATTCATTATGTATTTTAAATAACGCAGCTTGAGTTTCAGTTTTTTATATAAAAACCATCATGGATTTAAGGGACAAGCTCTATAACAAATAAATTAAGACTTAAGGAAAATGGAAATTTCCAGCTAATGGAAAATACAAAAATGGATAAAAAAGAAGTGACTAAAGAATGGGTCACTTATATGTAGGTTAAACTTTTAAAATATTTATTTGCAATAGTCGCTCAATCCTGCATGATCCCTGCAAGAATATTAGCAGGATAGCGAAGGATATCCAGTATAGGTAACCATGTAAAATCCTGCAGATTTCCTGACAGGTATACTTTTCCAGAATTTTGCAGGATCTGGTCCTGATTAATCCAGCAGTTTTCCTGAGCTAATTTTTATGATATATATTCCATGAAATATTAATTCATTTATAAGCATTCTCTTCTATCATTTTATTAAAAAAATAGTGCGAATTAGAATAATAATTGTGAGACGATCAGCTACATATTATTGACCTATGTTAAGATATTTTATACACATATGGGTATAATGTAATTTTTAATAAGATAATTTAATTTATTTTCAATAATACGGTTTCTTTTGGTGCAAAAATATAATCCTTATAACATTATAAATATATTCATCTTTTATGTTAAATGAGGAGTTTAGATATATTTATTGAGTTTGTTGAACAAAATGGATAAATAAAAATATTAATGGTCATTTAAGTTAATTTAATATAATAAATTATTACTAAGCTACTTACTTGCAGCTCTTCACTTAGTATAGGAATAAATACTAAATACTCTGCTACTTGTGAATTGTTATAATTATTTGGAAGTAATTCTATGTAATATATCTGAGAATATTAAAAAAGGTTGTCATAGTTTTACATACACAATTATGAACGATAAAAATCATAGAAATTGTTATAAATAGTATTATTTAAATCTACCAAAAATATGTTAATCTCAACAACACTATATAGTTTCAATGTATTATTGATAAAAATATTTCAAATGTTATAATTGTTTTCATCATTATGATGTATACAAAGTAACATAAAAAGTAGCATGTCATACACTTATACCTGTATAAAAATTACGTTTGAATGGTATAAAAACATGTTTTTTCAGAATATATGTATTTGTATCATTATATTGTTTTCTGCATTGCAATTTTTCATTTAAATTATTATTTATTTTCTATAAGTATTATTTGTTTTAATAAATTCAAATAAAATAAAATAGAAAAAATAGTCAGGCTACTCGTTGATTAAAAATAGAGCGTTGTATTATTTGTTTTACTGCAATAAAATAAATAGTTTCTATGAAAAATAATACTACGCTAGTTAAATACGCTAGAAATTATTTATACTGAAATTAAAGTTTAAAGATTTTTTAACCCAGAACTCAAATATGTTTTTTAATTGTATTTTTTAAATAATGCTAGTTATTGTTATTTTCATATAAAATATATGAGTGTTACTGTTACTATTACTATTAGTATTGTACATATCCTTTTTTAATATATACAATATATTGAATATTACTAATAGTAATACAAATAGAAGATTTTGATATCCATTGTAATTTCACATAATTTACATGCTTTACCCATAATTTATTGAAAAAGTTTGTTAAATTATAGATTTGCATATTATTAAAAATCAAAATATTGTTTTGTATTATAATTTATTTGAAATATATTAACTATATAATTTTTTGATGACCAAAAATATATTATATTGGTACAACCACATATCTTTGGTTGGTATTGAATAAGTATCAATGACAATATTATTATTTAATAAAAGTGGTTAATAATTTAATTTACTAAATATCTGATTATATTTTTCTATATGCTAGCTAAAAAATTCTATATATCTTAATACAGAGATTGTAGAGTACTTGGACTTAAATTTAATTTTTTCAGAAAAAAAATGTAATTAACAAGTAAACCCTATACACTATTAAAAGCTGGCAGCTGCTTGCAGCCGCAACCACACCACAATTATCAAGTATCTCATTATCCTTTACAATAGTATTATGATATATAAATTTAATTACATTTATTTTTTATTTTTTTTTACATTTTTGTTTATTTTTCTTTAAAAAATTAAATTTACAGCCAAGTACTCCACAATTGCTCTTAATCCTATATATAGGTATTAGGACAATCTATACAAGAGGCAAACTCTACCCAGAATAAACTATATATATATATATAAGTCTACATTCTATGATATGTGTATATAGCCATATAGGTAAATTATAGATTATATCCCAGTTTTCCACATTAAATTATTTTTTGATTTTTTTAAACATTTTTATATACCATTAGATATAAATTTCAAAAATGATCTGCAATATGTTAGCTATTTTAACCAAAATTTTTCTATGATGATTAAATTAGTCATAGTTTGCTTTAAAGAAAGTGAATGTCATATAAAGCTTGTATATAATAAATAATATAGACTGGATTAAATGGCAATTGTGTATTTTACTTTTAGAGTCCCAAATAATAATTTTTTCAAACTTTCATAAAATCTTAAGCTAAATAAACAAATATATTAATATATCAATAAATTTGTAAAGAGTTATAAATTTATTGATTAATTTTTTTTCAAATAGTTGAAGAATTAATTTAATCATTAATCATTAATCCTTATTCTGTTAGGATTAACTAACTGTTAGTTAATTAACTGTTAACTAACTATTCTGTTAGGATCCTAACCCTAACCCTTTCATTTCAAAACATTTATTAATAAATAATTAAGTTACTAATAATAACAGAATAAAAAACTGACTAAAATGACAACCCTTAGGAACATAGATTAAATAATGATAAAATTAACATCATTACTTCTATAAAAATAATGATTAATAAAATTCTGCATATAATTATAAGTTTAATTATATTTATATAAAACCTCCAGGACAATATAGATTTTCTAAATAACAATAATATCTAAAATACTGTAATTTAAAGCTTGTAGATATCTTTTCTCTTACCCAATATATAAAGACAAACAAAAGATTTATTATAATTAACATGCTTACTAATATAAGATTATATAAATATTACATATCAGTAGCAAATTTATACCAATAATAAACTACATATACTGCTCATGGCAAGAAATTCTATCATATCATTTACAAATGGAATATACCATTACCAAATATCAAATTAATTAATTAATTATTCAAAAATATCTAGTCTATCACTTAACATTAATAAATTATAACAATACTTCTGAAAATTACAAATATAATTATAACTTTAGCCAATAGACTATCAAAAAGTCAAGAAACAAGCTTCTCAAAATAAAAAATTAAAATAATAATAATGATATATAATGTAGCTATTAAATCATTTGATACAAAAATATCTATATCTCTTAATTATTTAATGCTAATCTAGCTGCTTGAAAAGAATTGTTTTTGAAAGAAATTGCTTGAAAGAAATCTTTTTTTTTAATAAGATAGTAATATTTATTGGATATAATACATGGTAAAACAAACTATATTAGTTATATAAATAGTTACCATATTGATAATGTCAAATTATATATACATAAAAAATAATTTCTGTAAAAGCAACATTTTTCAAATCCTTCTCTTTAAATATTTTAAATAGGTAATAAACACAGTTTTTTGTTTTTTTCATATATTCTTAACTAGCATTGCACAAAAAGTACTACATTTTATTTTTAATTATTTAAAAAAATTAATTTCATTAGTTATTTGGGATACATAAATGTAAACAAAGATTAAAGAAAAAAAATCAAACTTGTTAATGTAATATTTCGTATGCTTATAACAGAATAAATGTTATAACTTGTATAAATGTAATATAAAATGCCTAACTTTTTATTTTTTTAAATTATAAAGAACTTTAACATTAAAAAAACTGGAAAAATGTATAGAAATACATAGGTACTTTACTATAAATATATTTTCCAAAATATATAATTTAACTAATTTAACAGCTGAATTATTAAAAATATATAGCTGCAAATAAGTTTTTTATGTTTAGATTTTAAATTTAGTGTTGCAACTTTTACAATTGGCATTTCCAAAGGAATCATATGTGCTTAATTACTACTTTGTGTATAGTTTGTTCTATTAAGCATGATTAATGTATTTATATATTTAATATTTACATTTCGTGCTTATACATTCTAATGCTTTTTGACTGTGTAGAGATATTTTTATTTACCCAATTATCTAATAAAGTGAGCTATGCTCTGAGTGCATTGTTACACAGATTATTGTGCTTCAATTTGAATCACAGATAAGGTATCTACATATAGGATGTTTTATGGGATATATTAATAAAATTTCAATTAAATATGACTATAAAATAACATTTATTGACATATAATATAAGAATATTTTCTATATTTAAAAATGTATGTAAGTTTAATCATGAAAAAGTTGTGTTATTTTAATTGCAATTCCAATAAAAGCCTAGAATTAAAAAGCTTGTAATAAATACATCCTAAAAGTTAGAAATAATTAAACATGGATTTTGAAAAACTTGTGTAAATGACTCCAGCTGAGTTTCAACATGGAGGGCGCACAAACAGAGGATCTTTCACTCACTGGAATCCCCCGAGAACAAACCATCTTCAGTGAGTTGAAGTCCCGGGAACTCTCAGACCTCCCAGATGGTGTTGGAGATGAAGAGACTTATCTGAAGCTTGAAGAGCTGCTAACTTCAAGGATTGAGAGTGGTGATAAGCTGGCCGGTTTTCTTTTGGGACAATTATACTTTGAAGAGGTTTGTGAGTTGGTTTTATGTATTGTACAATGTGCTATCATTACTTAATCATAATTATTCCCAAGATGAAACCATTATCTTAATTGCTATTAGCTGTTAAATGTTAACTATACTAAGATAAAAAACTGAGACGAGGATTCTTGTATCTCAATTAAAAAGTAAAAAGATTTTACCTTTGGTAAATACAACTTTGACTTTTCATTTTTATTGAATTCACTGATTTACAACGCTTAAAGTTATTCTATATATAGTTGAAAAGGTACAAATAAATTTTAATTCAACTATATGTATAAAGTGGGCTTATATTTGTTTCTACACAGATATCTGTTTACATTTTAGTATAATAATAGTATGGGATTACTATATTTTACTTCAAATATTACTTTGAAAATTTTAGTTTGAAAATGTGTAAAATTTTAGGTTTAAATTTAATTTCAATGGAGAGAATACCATTTTGAAATTTTATCATTTATCCTGTATATTCCTTTTGACTAATTTTTAAAAAGAAGTAAATCAATATCACTATAATATTATTGCAATTTCAGGAAAAATATCAGGATTCAAGGAGACATTTCAAAGAAGCTGTTGATGCATTTGATGACTTACAGTCCAAATTTCAGTTAAGCGTAATGAAGTATGATGGCTTAGGCTGCAAACCAAATCAAGTAAGATTTCGTTCGATTTTCTTTGTATGTTAGTAATAAACATCTTTTTCACATTGTATACAAAATTTGCACACAAAACTTGTGAAGTATAACACATTTCTTTGGTAATTTTTCCGATTTAGAAAACAAAACTGGCAATGACTCTTTAATGAAGTAGCTAAAATACGTAGTTCATAGGCTTACATTGTTTGAAGATGAAACGAAGATATTCGAAATGGTTGTCATAGAATATATTATTTTGTCGGTTTTGATATTGTGCTTAATATTTTTTTATGGAAACTTAAATTTCTATGGTTTTTAAGTTTATTGTTATTATGTAGGTATGTAAATACATATAGTTGCATATTTTTTTACAATTTAATTTCGTATGCACTTTTAAAATTTTGGTTATATTTTTCTCATGATATTCGGTGTTAAATTGTAAGTATCTTAATGTAACCGTTTTTTACAATTTACAAATATGCGGTAAATTTGAAAATGTTATATTATTTAAACACTTTTGATTAATCTATACGCATTTTTTTGAAAATATTGGATACCATTATTTATATTTTTTGCTTACATACA
The DNA here is from genome assembly GCA_036023295.1 of Invenusta paracnida. Lineage (NCBI taxonomy): Eukaryota > Metazoa > Platyhelminthes > Proseriata > Coelogynoporidae > Invenusta > Invenusta paracnida. Next base: position 22,579 of record JAYRBW010024228.1, read on the forward strand.
CGTGTAATGTTGAATATCCATTCCAATTCAGTTTCAGTTTAGAATACACCATATTATTTACATTGAAGTAATGTAGTATGCATTCCTTCAAACGCGTTCCTGTTTTATTTCAGGCAAAAGGAGTGGAACTCATGAAGGAAATAGTAGAGCAAGTATCCGAAGATCCTGAAAACAAGCATCTACTCTATGCAGCGGCCTACAATATTGGTTTAGCCTATCTGCAAGGATTCGGTGTGAAACAGTCGTCGCTGGAAACAGAAAAGTGCGCGGGAAAGTTTACCTTTGTATAATTAATTTACTCGTATAATTATATGTATAATTTAGTACAAAATGCGTTTAATTATTAAGATTATTTTTTACAATATATTGAAATTTTTGTAACACTAATCATAATAATATTATAATAAGTAAAAAATCTATAATTTTGAATATGTGCATTTGGCAATTACATAGAACATGTTTTGTTCTGTAAGAAACATTTCCACTACAAAAATGTTTATGTGTATAGTTTTATTTCAATTATACGATATATGTCAAATTTAAATTTAATACATTTACACCCTTATACGATGTCCATTTGAGTATTACTGTTGGATATATACACATATATATATATGCTGTTTATATGTATATGAATAGGTTGCATAAATGAATGGTAATCTCATATATCTAGTAAACTGTACTATAAGAGAATGCGTAATTATATAAATAATCTGAAGAGTTCAAATGAAACTGATAGAAGTTATGTAAGGGAGAGAGAAGGATGGTTATCATTCGTGAATAAAGTTTCTTTTATAGAAAGGTTATAAAAAATGATTAAATATTTTTAGAGTAATAGAATTATTAATATTACATAATGCTGATTTTCTTGCCGGTAAGCCATGTTTAGAAATTCGAATATAAAAATTGCGCCTTGTCTGACCAATGTAATGCCATTGCATGTTTTCAAAAGAAGTATATTGGTAAATAGCACTTGATTTTAAAGCAATAGATGCATTATTTTTAAGCAAAAAATAATTTACTTAATAAAAGGTTACAATAAACAAAAGCTTACTAATCTCAATTTTCTATCGGACGCAATTAACTTAATAAGTTTTATTCTGTTAATTATTTCCTAAATGCCATAAAAATTATTTGGCGAATATAACAAAAGTTAGTAATTGTGTTATTATGAGAAGAGGACACCTATATTTTTTTAACCTTATTATTGGTAATTTCATGCTAATGGGGATACGTAACTGCAACTCCAGTGACAATTACAAATAATATTGTGTTAGTTGTATCTATGTCTCCATGGACGACATAGAGAACCTATTTACCAAACTTAGCTTGCACCCATTCAGATGGTGGCTTCTGGCTTCCAATGACGGTGACCCCCGGGCAAGTATCTCCGCACAGGTCTCCCTGGGTCACTTCTATTGTGAACGGGACAACTTGGACCTCTCTAAAGCATTCTTTTGGTTCTCAGAGGCTTGTGGAAATGGGAGTCTGGAAGCACAAGGTACTATTTAATCGATACTTGCCTAAAGTTTCTTAAAGTTCAGCAAAGTTTTGATTGTTTACATGACAGTCTAATGTCATAATGAAACAATTGCTTGATTTATAGTTCATCTCAATTTAATGACCCTTTTTCATGATGTTGATAGTTTATTGGTATTATTTTAACTTAGTACTTACAAGTAGCACATTGCTTAGCAGATGTATTTTAAGTAGTAGCTTAAATATGTAGATCAATTACTATATTATTGGACAAGTAACATTCTTAACAATTAAAATAAGATATTTTATTATAATATCCTTTGTCTGAAAGTGACGCTTTCACATATTTTTGTATCAATTTTGTTCGTTTGAAGAAATAAGACTTTACTGATTATTTTTTCGCGAGAACACTATATCACTAGAAAACTATAAATTACTGTTATGAATACATTTTGATAAAGTTGGTCGTATATATTTCACTACAACTAAGATTACACACTGAGATATCTGTTATAGAACAAAAGCATGTCACCTGATCGACATGAAATTGTACTCTCGTAATTGTACTCTCCTATATTTCACGTAACGTTTCACCTAGCTATTGTTAATACAGCAATTTCTTGTGACTCATGTTTGTGGTGATCCAAACAATTTTTAAAATTATTCACATTCTCGATATAACAAATCACAATCCACAATATTTATGTATTATGATCTTAGCTATGACAAAAACTTGTTAGAACGACCTAAACTATATTCATGATTTCTCAAAGCGTTAATTAGATATAAATGTTTATTGAATTTGTTCAAACTAACTTATAGTTTTCCATACATTGTATACTTTAACCAAACAGGTATGGTTAACTCATATGGAAATCATAAAGAGAAGAGATACATAATCATTCTTTCAATTTTTACACGCACTCAAAAAATCTGACAGTGGAATCGTGATTAATTTAAAAACAAATGCCATTTGTTTAGAATTTAAATCGAGGTGAAATATTTTTAGAAATTAATTTTGAAATTTAACCGTAGCACATATGCAATTTATTCGGATAAAAAATGTAAATGTTAAAATTAATAACAAATCGGGGCACTTGGTTTTTTGATGATTTGTTTTATCCTGTTAGCTTAAAGTTATGCTTCCTGGCATACTGCGATATTTCTAGATGTATGCTTTTAGCTCGGGGATCTCTATGCTTTTAGCTCGGGGATCTCTATGCTTTTAGCTCGGGGATCTCTATACTTTTAGCTCGGGGATCTCTATGCTTTTAGCTCGGTGATCTCTATGCTTTTCTATATTTCACTTCATTTGTACACTTGGCGGAGGAAGGAGCCCTTGGTGTAATGTACCTGAGTGGCCTGGGCTGCGAGAAGAATCCTGTGGCAGCATTTGAGTGTCTCCGAGAGGCTGCAGAGAGAGGGAACATATACGCGATGGGGAACCTGGTCCAGTACTACTACTTGCGTCGGTTCTACACCAAAACCACCCAACTGGCTGCCAAGTAGGTCACACAGCTCCTCCTTGTATTGAGTATATTTTTTTTTCAGGCATATTGAACGTTTTCCAAGTGTAATCATTTGGAACGCTAGTTTTGTCGAGAATCATTAAACTTTTGGAATGAATGATTCTTTTGTCGGTCTTTTTGAAATGAAGTATCAAAACGAAAGATGTATTTTAAACAAATCGATGTAGACTTAATATTTTAAATTAATCGGTAAATACATTACATAAGTGAAGAACGAAGATATCATTCATGCAAATAATTTTATTTATAACTCAAACTAACCATTTCATTGATATACGAGTATAAATTCAAGTTTGTTTTCGAGCTTCGATTTGGTCAAGGGCAGAGGAGTGTCAGGAATCACATACGTTATCTACTTAATTTCTATGGTAACGCCGAATGATTGTGGCTTCTGGAGTGGATGATTCCTGCCTATAAAGAGCGACATTTGAATCTTAGTGATAATACTTTTGTAAGACGCTCACTTAGTTAGAGTTTTTCATTAAACTATTAATATACAATTTCATAAGATTTGTCTTGAAAAAGGGCATGTGTAGCCTTTCCACAAGTGCCTTTGTCGCTTTAAATAGACGGAAGAATCAAGGAAATTGCCTTCATGGAATTATTGGTAATAAGACATTTGTTTTATTTTTATATTTATTCATTATTAGGTTACTTTTGAGTTTATAACATAGAAAAAATCAATCCTATTACTTTGTTTCGATTCAGTGTGACTCTCATGCGCTAAACATGCAGGTTGCAATACCGGGTAAAGATAATGAATATACTAATTTTTTTGGAACCAAGGGTTTTATTTTTTTAAGTTTATGAATGATCAATGTTTGCAGCTGTCTGATCCATGTAATAGATTCATGTGCGATGTAGTGAACAAAAGTCTATATGTTACTAGACGTCGAAACCTTTTCAGAGATTTAATGGAAATTATTGTGTACCTATTTAAAAAGTGAAACTCTTTCTTTGGTGATTGTTTTCAACATGGGGATTATTTCCAATCATAAAATGTGATAAGTCTGACATATCGCATCATTCAATGTTGCATATATGAGCAGTTTTTATTCAATTTGATAAACTTGTAGTTTAATGTTAATTCCACATGGAAGGAATTATAGAAATAAATAAAGTGAATATATTATATGTAGACGGGATTATTAAATTAAAAAAACAGGTTTTTTGTTTTAGTTCATATTTAAAACGCTTCATCTATATGTATTACTTTATAAATCTTTTTAATAAAAATTAACTGAGTGGATACGTTAAATAGTATATTTTAGTGAATGACTATTATGCATGGAAAAATAATTTTCCTTTTTTACGAAGTAAAACCGATAATTCATTATCTATATATTTAAATCCATTTTAAGAAAACCGATTGCCGCGATTTATAAAGGAATTAAAAATAGAAATGATACTTATTGTAATGTTATTAAACTGAAGTATCCACTTAATGAATTTATACATATTTACATTAACTTTTATTGTTGTATTTTATATAAAAAATCACTGTGAGAATTAAAAATATAACGAAATCGATGGCAGTATATTGAAGATATTATATGTGTTTATTTTAAATATATTTTTAATTTAAGTAGTATGTGTCATTAAAACATTTAAATTATTTTTACAACTGTAATATATAAAATTTTCTGCTTGTATATCTTAAAACGTGACAATTAGAGACTGGACCATCATAATTGTAACAGTTTATATTACAAATGTTTTAGTAGATCGTGTAACGTATAAGTCATTTATATAATGAATTAGAATAAACATATATGTATTTGGAAGTATTCTAATTTTACAATCATATAAATAATTTGTTATCAAGTCAAGCTATAGTACACATTTATTTATTATACTAAATATATTGAATGAAAAATGTGCTTTACTGTTTCATTAAAGAAATTTCTATAACTTAGAATTGTTACATTTCACATGTTGAAATACACAAATTGCAACAATTTGTAGTATAACAATTCAATTTATTTCATTTCACTCTTCTATATTGAATGTAGAAATAATACGGAAGCCTTGAAACTTGTAGAGAACTTTAGCTTATTGTAAAATATAATTATGTGTAGTGACAGTGAAATGATCAGGTGTCATTAATTTTTGTTTATATTCGTATATTACATAACAGTTGCAAAGCCGTAAACGTGATTAGTTAGTAGAGGGTATAACCATTATTCACTTACATCATACCATATTATAAATATAACTGTTTTCAGCTATAAAAATGCACGCAGAAATAAATTTAAATGAGGTTATGCTGATACAAGTTGAATATAAATTGTTCCATATGGATTTTTTGTGAAATAGTCCGTTTTAATAATGTTATGATATATGCGTTAGTTACATGCAATGTTAATATTATATAATTCACTTACATATAACTACCAACAAAAGTTGATTATATTTTGTGGTGGTTGATGCGCTGATACAACTGTTTTTTTTATAAATTTTTTGAAATGTAATTAATTAAAACTATGATTATTTAAAGTAATAAATTCTAGTAATTAATTATGATTTATGAAATTGGCTTTAAACTTTTAATTGCTTTTTTCATATTTACGCATGTAGTTAAATGATACTTTAATGTAATGTTCACAAAACAAATATTTGAAATCCTTTTATAGAAAATGTCAAATTAGTATAAATGTAACTAATTAACTATCTGTAGAATATATAAATCGATTCATCATTTCTTAGAATTGATATTTTCAGAACATTTCCATATTGCAAGATATTCATTTTCAGTATCTTATAGAAAGGTAGAAATATGGAGGTGAACAGAACATTGTAATATGTCAATGCATGAGTATAGACTCAATTCAAATTCATGTAAAATGATACGAGTAAATTTTACTAATAGCGGTATACTGATATATTACACATCTTACATATATATTATAAACGCCTATATTCCAAGCGCCATCTGAAACTTAAAAAAAAAGATATCGCAGATTACTTTAAATAAAATTACAAAATAGAAATACAGTAATGCAAATCGGAATGATTGTCATTACTTATATGATAAAAAGGTCATGGTCATTCAGTAAACTGAAATAAATTGTAAGTTAGATCATTAGATACGACATTTTAATATATTATAAACTTAATAAAATTCGTGTCATATGGACTTGTAATATAGACTATAAAAAGTTTTCCTTGCAAATCGACCATACTACGTATATGGCAGTATATGAGCGCCATACCTACAGAGAGAAATGCTCTGACTTGTGAGTATACCTACGGTGATTGACAACATTCTTTTATTATAAACTGAAATAACCATAGAAATGGATCAATAACAGCAGTTGTTTATTTATTTCTATGGAAATAACTCTAAAATATAATAAATTATAAAGGTAGGTATTATATTAAAACTGCTATATATACTTAACAGTTATTTTTACGGATATTTAAAAAATAGAAAACTTCGTATATTTAGTTTGAATAATGATCAGGGATTATTGAAGAAATATTCTATAAATCATTTGTAAACCATCATCAATAAATAAGTCAGTTTTATTTAATATTTTAAGAAATATATACCTATCTTATTTCTAAAGACACATTGTATGTATGTAATACATTTGTTCATGAAATGTTACTGGTTTTAGAATTTAGTAGCTACATACGAGTATTTGCTGGCATCTTATAATCTGTTATCTTAAAATACTCCAGAAACAATAAGCTCACAATTTTTCATTTTGATTAATACAACGACTAATTTTGATATCAGATTATCACAAGTGGAGGATGTCGAGGAGGTTGCTCGACAAACGGAGTGTCTCGCCGGCTACATTCGAAAAGGTCTCTCTCTGTCATCGTTCATTATGGGAAGATGTCTTCAACAGGGTCTGGGAGTGCAGAAGGATGATGCCGAGGCTAAGAACTATTTCTCGAAGGTTAGACAATCACTGAAATTTGTTTTTGTTATAAATATCTTTAATATTATAATACAATAAAAAATACTATAGAAGCTAAAGTTAATTTATCGATTGTGTTTATTTTAACATATTATCAGAGAAATCTGGCTGGCAGAATTACGTGATGTTTGAAAATAGAATGCCACTTTTTTGCATAAGAATCAACATGTGTTTTTAAAATTTTGCGTTATAAATATTCCAGTAAAAAATGTTCATTGGTTGTATATATGCAATACCTTTACTTAATACCTTTACCTTGTATATCATTTGATAAAATGCAAAACAATTATTATTTTTTAATTTGTAAAAAGGAAAGTCGTAGCTATTACCACTATTCAGACCAATCGATTGTGGTTGTTTTCTTGTGGAGTAAGGCTTGATTGTATGAATTAGCTTATTCCGTCTGCAACGTTTATGGTGTTATTGTTTCGTCTCTATGTATAATATACCATTAGCTATTATGTTGTTTTGTAGATATTTTACTTTCTTCTACATTTTATATAAAAAGCATGTCTACCTTAAAGATATATATGAATACCAATAATATAATATAATATTGTATGGCAAATATATATACGAATGTTTATTTTTCAGTCTTTTGCCTATGATCCAGATATGTGCGCTAAACTTCAAAACTGTGTATTGAGATCAGAATTATAAAATTGTTTGGACTTTCAAGTATAACATATTTCGTTTGTGTGTCAATTTCTATTTTCTATTTAAATGTGAAATATATAACTTATGTAAAATACTTGTTTCGGATTCAGATTTCTGTATAAATGCTTTTCACTATACATTATAATAAAATAATTAATAGAAATATTGCAATGTGAAAGAGTCCAACAGCAACACCAACCTCAAATACCCAATTTTTATTTATTACTGGTCTTATAACTTTTGATTTATTATTAACGTTGCTCTTGTACATTGCTTACATAAGTATCATCATATAATGTTATTTTAATTTTCATTATTGTAATACTTTTAGTATAATCTTTATGTGTCTGTTTTTATGGCTTTGTTATAATAAATTATTTTTAATTTAATATATTGAGTTAACGACTGAAATGATAACGACTTTTGAAAAATATTTTAACGATATTGTAGGGGATATATGATTTACTTCATGTTATTTATTTCAAATATTTATATGGCACGTGTAGCCTTTTATTTTTAAATTACATTTTCTCAATTTAAATTATACAAAACAAACATATTGATTTTAATATATACATATATAATATAATATGTATATCTATATTATTACATAATAAGAACTTTTTAATATGGAGTAGTTCATCTCGTAAGGCATCTTCATCGCTGCACAACGAGAAAGCCCTCTTTACTATGACAGTGAAAAATTCCTTGTTTTGTGGAAAGAGGCTGGTTAGATTGAAAGTGGAGATAAACGTTAGTGTGAGTTTTCTTCGTGTATAGACTGATCTAGATAGACTATCGTTTTTCTTTTTAATGATAAGATCTAAAACAGATAGCTCGTTATAAGAGTTTGGAAGTTCAGCAGTGAATTGAATAGAGTGGAATTGTAGTCAATTGTAAGGAATTGATATGATTTAGGAGTGTCTGGTGGTTATTGTTTTCCAGGGTGGAGAAAACATTATCCACATATTTTTTCCAGAGGATAATTGGGGTGGAAGATGAGGGGCCAGGATTGCTTGCTTCTCGAAATGTTTCATGAATATAATGACTCTAACAGGAGAAAGTGGCGAATCCATGAGTCACATATAGAAGTAAAAATACAGTTTTCCATCGAATATGAAGTAGGCTTAAATACACAAGTTGGTGAGAGTCTTAATAGACAATAAAGATAGCGATGTGAATGAGGAAAGATCTTCAAATATTTTATTTTTTCAACAAACTACAAGGGTGTCCTTTTTTAAGGACAGTGGGTACAGACGGGTACAATGTTTACATGTATCGTATTTGCAATGTTAGAACTTATTTACAAAAAAATGATTAATTGTAATATTTATTATACAACAATAGGATATTCTGAAAGTATTATGTAATTCGAAATATGATACATTAATTAAATTTAGTCATGAAAAGCTTCAAAGCATGTCAAATGCAGTGAGGCATTACACTTCCTGTATAGTTTTTGGACTTTTTTGTGTCACTGAGCACATCTCTTCTGCTTTGGAATAGGGTCAATAATATGTCCAACACCATCAGTCCTCACTTTTCCCTGAACAGTCTTCTTGCCAGATGGTGTTCCACAGGCCATGTTGATACTGATGCTGGATCAGGCACATTTGGCAGAGGCAAGGTATTGTAGAACAATTGACCTGATAAAAAAGTAGGTCATTTGTCTCTTCTCTATTGTGCTGTCGACTTAATTGCCAGGTATTGTTGAGAGATACCATCATGAACTATGAAAACATAGGCCACCATCATCTTCTTTTTTCTCATAGAAATACGGTATGTGGAAATATTTTGGTCCATCTGAACAACACCACCCATGTATGTATTATATTGATACAGGGGGGGGTGGGCGCGTCCGGCGCGCCCCCTCCCCTTTTTCATTTAATGACTGGTAATTCGGAAAATCATGGTTCTGATTCGGAATATCTGGTGCACGTAAATTTTGCTAATTGACTGATTATTAATTACTCTATTGACTCTCGTAGATATTTCGTAGGTATAGATTTCCTCACTGGACTGTTTTATAATTATGAGAAGTAATATAGCTTATCAAAACCAAAGACGTTATTAATATGAACTATTATGTTCTATTAAAATCTTTGGTCAAAACAAAGTGAGTATAATATCGAAATCCATGGCTGTAGATAGCTAAATATAGTTCTTATTCAGCAGACAATTGTCACTGAAATAAAACAGCAAGATGTTAGCCCACTTTATTCTATCATGGCTGATGAAGTTTCGGACGTGTCCAACAAGAAGCAATTCGATGTTGTCCTGAGATACAGCATGAATGGTGTTGCGGTTGAGCGTCTCTAAGAGTTCATTCATGGCACACCCATTACTGGCGACTTTCTGTATCAATCTCTTCGGAGTCTTTTTGCCAAGCACAATCTGGATCCGAAACTCTGTAAGGCGCAAAACTACGATGGTGCGACTAATATGGCTGGGCAAAATATTGGTTTGGCTGCCAACTTCAATTCCAAGCCTGGTAACCATGCTCCCTACTATCACTGTACAAGTCACGACCTCAACTTAGTCTTGTGCAAGTCTAGTAAGTCCCCGCCAATTGTTAATATAATGCTTCACGATTTCAAAAAAATGACACTTGATTCGATTATCCTAAGAGGGAACAGGAGCTTCGCGAGACAGTTTCAGGGTACAATGAAAACCCGGATCATCAACATCTCATAATTAAGGAGAAGTTGGACGTATTTTGTGCAACACGTTGAGTAGAAAAGTACAACACACTTGAAACTTTTCGAATTATGTATCCAGTCATCAAGTTAACCTTGAACAGTATTGGCAATCAGACACGCAAATTCTGGGACATTACTACCCGATCCGAAGCACTGGGATTACTTCAGAAGTTAGAAAACAGCCAGTTTATTGCGGCGTTTGTAACTGTTCACTATATTTTTTCGGCTTCTCGGTCATTCTGAGCAAAGAACTAACATGGGTATTATTGCAGCATATGAACACATCGACGACTTACTGAGCAGTCTACATAGTGTATGTTACATGTATGTAAAGACAGTGCACATTTATAAACACAGGTATAAACATGATATATTATTATGCACATATAGATATGAAGTATTTGTTTATCTCTAGTAGAATATGGTTATGCATTATGTACACGTGTAGCATGTTATTTACCACACATTGACAAATGAAAATTACGTCAAAATAATTGTAAAATTCGTTAATAAAAAAATAATCGACAAATCTATTATCTTTGACATATTTACTATAGTATGTAATATGTTTTTTATACACTATGTACTAATGTACATATGTTTACATACACTGTGTTTACATATAATCCATACCTATCTATGTATGTATGTGAATAATTATATCATGTTTATACCTACTTGTTGTACATGTTTATACATGTTAATTAAAATGTTCTTAGAAACCATAGATTCTCCTTTCTCTGTCCTAGAGATAAACAAATAATCCATACTTATGTGCATAACAATATATCATGTTTATACCTATGTTACAAGTATATATGTATTTGCAATGTTGCGTTAATTGGTGTATTCACTATTATTTTAATAAATGTAAACTTCTTGTGCGAATATTATGTACTGCAAACTTTTTCTTAAAATTATGTATGTTATTCGGAAATTTGCAGTTAA
>JAYRBW010024229.1:0-12515 GCA_036023295.1 Invenusta paracnida
CTCATAGACAAGGTTTTTAAGTAGACAGTTATTTAGTTTTTGACTCAATTTGCAAGTTCCACAATTATGTGGACATGATGGGCATTCCTTAGGGGGGTGAAACAGATGTCTTAAGGATTTGTGGGATTTGAATCATGTCTTTTTACAAACTTTGTCCTTGAGGTTTGCTCTCTAGATTACAGCCATGCATCATCTTTTTTGTATTTCGTCTGTGTAGGGGCATTTGATTTTGGTGCAATTGTTCTTTGGTATTATATTTTTTGATTCTCTTTAAGTTGGAGATATATGTATAGTATTTAGAAAAAACTTAGCTTATCCTTTGATCTAGACAAAATGGCAGTAGGTGTGTATACGGTTTCTTTATTAAATTGATTATTTAAAAATGCCCCTTTAAAACAAATAGCACCACTCAGAATGTTATTCCCTGGTTGCAGCTATGACTTGACAACAATTTTGACAACTTCTTTTCTGTAGTTTTTTGTATCACTAAAAGTAGGGTAGCACCAAAGCAAAATGTGTTATTTTATAAAATAAATAATAAATTATCTATAAGAAGTATTAAAATTTAAAAAATAATGTATAACTGTATTCTATTATAAATAGTAAAAATGTGTTAATCTGAGAAATTGGAACCCCACTATGGTAAATATATTTCTAAAACTGAAGTGTTTATTCTGTTGTTTGTATTTCTTGAGTTAATATTATTTCTTTTTGTAGCTAAATCTACACTAATTATGCTCATTATGTATATGCTTTGATTCTTTGTAACTAATTAATTTATATGACATGTTGTTTTGTGAGTTTCATGACTTTTATCTTTTAAACACAGGTTTCACTTTTTTCTTGTTTTAGTAAATTATTTTCCATTGAATGATCTGAGAATGTCTCATTCTGAGGAAGAAGATCTCTCTGAAGAACGTAAGTTTAATGATTTACATGACTGAAGTTTAGCTTAATAATCTTACAACTTCGGCTATTATTCGTATGGTTCTTTTGTTTATATGTATAATGTTTAACTAGTAGCGCATGATGTCTTAATTAAATGGCTTGAATAATATACTTGCCTTATTTTCTCCGTTCGAAATAAGTTTTGCAACACGACACAGGAAGCCTTTAAATGCAATGTTTAACTTACCAATTTAGATTATAATTTCTAAGCTGTAGAATATCAGCTTACATAATTATTTTATGCCAAAAGATTGGCGACATTTCATTGTTTCTAAAGGAGTAAAAGTAGGTTTAATTAGGTAGTCCGGTAATCTACGTTCAGTAAGCGTTTAAAAATTCCCAATTATTCCACTAATTGAGGTAAGCAATTCATCGATCTGGTATATTGAAAGCTAAAGATTTTTACTGTGAGTTTAACAGCTGACTGCATAAAATTACTTCAATAAATTATCATACATTTGGAACCAATAAAATGTAAGCTATAAGATCTTTTATTGTAAAAATATACAGTATATTTAGAGACATACTTTACGGTTTAAAAATTGCATTTTAAATCGGTGAATTTAATAGCTGGAATCTATAGTTGAACAGTGTACTTATACTTAGGCACGTGATTATTATGTAATACTTCTGTGTTTTAAAACACAATTTTTAGTATCATTGTCGAAGATGTGTTCCACTATTGCAGATTTCGTGGACATGGCTAACCGGCTGTTTGCCAACCTTGACTTGCCCACGCGTATCCAGTCCCTTGTTGACATCTCTGTGGCAGATTTTCTTGCTCTCTATGAGGGCATTATTGGGGAGCCAGCCCGGGGTTTGTCAATTTATAATGTGCCATTTATCACTTGCTTCTTCGCATTGCGTGCGCTCTGCGAGTCTTCGCTTCTCTGGTTTCTTTCTCCTTTAAAAAAAAATAATTTAACATGTTTAATTTAAAAAATAGAAATAAATTAAAATACTCTTTCTTGAATGTAATAATTTTCAATTTGATTTTAGTTTTAAGTGTGATTTTGAGGGTTATAGTTCCTGCTTTTTGGACTAGATAAGTATATCTTTTTAAATATCTGGTTACTTTGTAATTTGTAAACACCAAAACTCAAGATCCTTTCCAGGTCATTCATTTCCTCGAATTAAAAAATCTATATTGATATTTTATTTTCTATATCTGTCAGATTAAAAAGTTATTATTTTATACTATTGATTAACATGTTGCGTATTCTCCTCTCAGGGATCATCGACTGCCCCGACAGTGGCTCGGATGACCTCTACAACCTTCAGGTGGTCATAAATACCCTCTCCTCCGAGATCCTCAACTTCTCCCTTTCCCACATTCGTGCCAGGGACATTCTTGCCGGGGACCATTCAACCATCCGCGATCTTGTCGAACTCTTTGATGGTCTCATGGAGTACCTCCTGGAAGCTACGGGTCCGGTTCCTGCTGCAGGTTGGCTGCCTCTCCCTCGTCTTTGCTTATTGTGTTAAGATTAGTGTGGTAGTTGGCCTCTATTCTGTCATCAGTTGACGTGTGTTCTGGAATGTACTCATTGACTTTTTGGGAATTGCCTGTACTTGCTTCGAAGCGCTAATATTGTAGTCAAAGTCCAGTTTCGTTTTGTTGAGTTAGTTGGCAGAAGAAATGAATGGTGATAAAAATGTATTAATTTCAGTTCAATTTACGATTTCTAGTAAACACTATATCCATGTGATCGTTATAAAACTAGGGATTTGATTATGCTGATCATGCCTATATTTACTGATATCATCACATAATACAGTAATAAACATCTAAGTCTAATTGATTTATACTTTTAACCTGATTATATATGAGATTATTCATTAGTTTGCACGAATTTACGCTTTTTGAAAGCACTGTTAGCCGTGGCGTATTAGCTAGTGTATTGATTGAAACCTGTGAATGTATTGCTGTAATGTAGGAGTGCATTGATTGGAGTAAGTTCAAGTTATTTGGGATTTGAATAGTCTTGTCGTTTGTGACAATATTTTTTTTTCTTACAATGTATTGAAGGTGTTCGAAATGACAGGCACTTAAAAGTAATACTGTATTCTTGTTTGTCTTTTAAAGCCAGAACACCGATATTAAGTGTATTTTATATATTTACTGCGCGTGATGTAGTCAATATTTTGAGGAACTTATTCATATCGATTATTTATCTACTATTTAAAATTAATAAACTTCGATTCTCTTAAGAAGGCGATACACTTTTGTTAAATTTCTTGGTTTTAAATTCCTTCTTATTAGATATTGAATATTTGTGTAAAACTAATAGCATTCCTTTATATAGCGTTGATATCTTGGAACACCCTCTCCGCCTTGAACAGATGAACGATCACAATCGATTGTGAAAGAGAGCTCTGACGAGAGGAACCTCCTGCAGGCAAGTGGAGGCATGAGATATGAGTCGCAACAGCCGCCACCCTCACCGCCGGTTCAAGATCGTCCTGGTGAGAAGGGGGATGAATCGGGAGATCTTTGTGCCATAGATCTGGAGGAGTATAGACGGTGGGTGAAGCGCGCACAACGCTTGCACACTATTTATTTCGCTTTGTTTTTTAAATGGAACCCAGCGTGGTGATAAAATGCGGCTCTAAGCAAATATACATCGATTTATCCTTTTCTAAATTGTTAGTGCATAACATGTGCATTTCTAAATTCATTAATATTTGCCTCTAAACCGATGGCACTATTTAATACGGACACTTGTTCTAAGTATACCAGAAATACATATCTTGTTTTTCACGTCGTTCTTGTTACATATTCCTATTTTTTCTAAACATCACTCATATTTTAGTTGTGTATTTATTGTAGACTGTTGGGGGTTCTGCTTTATTTCAGTGTGCTCAGTTCCTCGAAGGAGGGCAGTCCGGATGTGGACCTCGACGCTTCAGGAGTCTCGGACGACATTCCGGATACGCCTCTGGTGTTTGCTGCCATGGGGGAGAAGCTTAGGTAGGGATTATCATTTACTGGTGATGTCCGTATATTGGACGACGAATAGTCGAGGATAGTTATTTACTGGGAACCTTTTGACTTTGGCCTTTATTTGGTATTACAAAAGTGTTTCTACTATTCAAGAAATTGTACAAAAATTCACAAAAAAATAGGTAGCAAAAATTTACAAAAGTTGGTAATTGTACAAATTGTATATTGTTCTTAATTAACTTTGTATAAACAACTAATTATACATTCATATGAGTTTCATTGGTTCTTCGAAAATGTATCATTGACAAAAATTGTTCTGAATTTAATAATGTAGGTTATACATGTATGATACATGCTAATCTGAATATGCGTTTTTAACAATAAATTCTTGGCGCCTTCTTTATATCAATTTCTTCAACACCTTGAGCTACGTATCATTAATTTTGTATAAGTTTGTCTTCAATGAGCTCGCTTCTTGGTTAACATTTTTGAAACGCTGTCGTTTTTGTTAGAATATTACCAAGAAAACACTTTTCATAGAAAGTGACCTCTTTCAAAAAGTACCTGTAGTATTTGAGAACCTTTTCAAGAGATCAACTTAGGGGATCGTTTTGTTCCTTAGCGCATGGCAATTACGTTGATATCAAACAATTAACTTTTTAATGTACTCTAGCTTGATTTATTAGCTGTCAAAGTTAGACCAATTCTCCTTAGCTTTAATGACTAGAGCTGTTAGCATCTCTCAAGCTAATTGCTGACGCTCTTGTTCTTGGCTTGGCCTATTTTCCTTAGCATTAATGACTAGAGCTGCTAGCATCTCTCAAGCTAATCACTGACGCTCTTGTTCTTTTGACGAAGCTACCTCATAATTTAATTATTTTATCTGCTTGTAACACTTCGCTTATTAAATTTATATTTTTTAGCAGAAATGACTGCATTTTTTATCAACACAGAGCAGTGTCCTTATTTAACAGAATATTACGCATTTCTAGATCGAAAGCCATGAGGATTAAACTAAAATGTTATAGTTTCACAGTTTCATAGTTTCACTTCTGTGAATTTTGGTATTAGTATATAATATATAGTCCTGTTCATATTGATCCATATACGGCTGTTAATGTTAACGATTGTTCAATATTAGTATGAAACAATATTCCTTTACACCCTCCTATTGACAGCATTAGGAAGCTTTTTAGGAATTTGTACAGTTGGATATAATATGTGTAGCTATGCCAGCCTATATATATGTTTTGAATATTATATGAAGCTTGAATACTTTACGGCAGAGCTGTAACAGATTTTAATGACAGCCTGGCTATTGTTGCCCGGAACAATAGGAACAGGAATATTATTTGCTCTATTAAAGCTGTAGAAGGGAAAATGGAAGTTGTTTTTCCTACAAGCTCCAACGACAGACATTAATGAAAGACTTAAATAGAATAGAATATATATCTTTCAAACAACGGATATATTTCGGTAACTAGGTAACCACCTTGAAACTCTGGAATCGTCTAGAATCGTCTAGAGGCCATCACGGAGCCGTTTTCATCTAGCAGAATCGTCTAGAGGCCATCACAGAGCCGTTTTCGTCTAGAATCGTCTAGAGGCCATCATGGAACCGTTTTCGTCTAGAATCGTCTAGAGGCCATCATGGAACCGTTTTCGTCTAGAGGCCATCATGGAGCCATTCATGTCCGTGTGTGTGCCGATCCCACGCATATCTCGCGAAATTATAATGAAATGTTTTTCTCATATTTTTCACTTTTAATTTGCTCAAATTGCTATAATTATTTTTGTTTTATATATTTAAAGTGTGTATTGAAAATAACATCTTACCTAAAAAAAGCAAGTTTTAATTTTAAACTATTAAATATGTAGATATTTTGTGAAATCATTTATAGTAGATTTTAATGGAGGTGATAATGAGCTTTCTAAATATATAAACAGATTTCTATTTCAATAAGTGGTATAATTAAACGCTACAGTTATCATACGTTAGCTAAATTACAAGTATTTTGACTCTGTTATCTCGATTGGACCAATCGAATCACGCTTAGATCGATCGCACGACTTACCCGAGACTTCAAATCCGGCCAAATTTCTTCCGTCAATATGTCAATCATAATTTAGAAAAGAGCTATCGTCAATCTAAGATTGATCCAATCTCTAGTCTTATCGCTATATTGTAAATTGACCTACTTAAATGACCTCTTGCATGGTTAGTGATATTATAATTTCAATATTTTAGTAATGTTACGTGTGTAGGTAGGTACACCCCACCCCCAATCTCGTTCTCCATTCTGATTGGCTGTCAATGCGTCTCTTTATCAGTGAATTGGACAGCGTCCCAGCGTCGGGGGAAGAAGATCCAAAACAGCAGATGGAAGAGTTCCTCAACACCAACAGGACCGGTCGACGACACGGCATCTCCGAGGATAAGGATGAAGCAGCGGGCGATGGATCTTCCGCTGGAGGGACGACCGATGGAAGCACTGGTGAGTGGGGGGGGGCTTCTCTTTTCTTCTTTTGTTCGGACGATTCCAAAGCTTCAAGGTTATCGGTTGCATAGCTACCGTTTGAAATGTAGACTTTCTATTCTGTTGTAAAGCCGAATCCATTTCAGTATCGTGGTAACAGTTAGCATGCATCCGATGCATATTTAACTCAAAAAGGAGATTGTTTTAAAACAATACGTTTCATATTTATGTTCGTGCTAACGAAGAGACAGCGTTATTCTGTCATTGTTCTTATCGGCGCTTGCTTAATGTTGCTATTGCATAATTAATACGGTTCTCTGCTACTGCTTCTATAAATAAAGCCGCAGAATACATCTTGTATATCGTTTTCTACGCGATATATCGGCGTATTTTGACTGGGCCTGTTTGAATGGGATAGTTCAGATCTACAGAGTAATGGAGAGGAGCTCGACGGTATTGTTTTGACCCCGTGTTGGTTCTCTTCCGTCGCCCACACTTCTCGTAATCTTGGAAAAGTCAATAGTACCAATGCATTGCAACTGTAGCTTTGAAAAGCGCATTTTCGTACGATACCTAAAGACCAAGTTGTTTAGTTTGTTTACCAATTACAACTTTCCCAGGAGACCCAACAAGGGTGGAAACAGTACTGGTCAGCCCAGCCCTCCCTCTGAACTGCTAGGAGTGCATGTTTGGGTATTTCATTGGCATTATCGAGATTGTAAAATTAAATGTTCCAGTGGAGTTGCTTTTTAGATAACCGATATACATTGTATAGTAAATTTGAGTGTAACATGATGTCCTGATACTTCTTTGGGGCACCTGCGATGTTGAGCGTGACCCTTGGCTTTATTACATCCTACAATTACTCGTTTTAATTGCCGCTGAAGAAACTGTACACAGACAATGGCATGTTTGCTTTGTCTGGGTGTTTTCATACATCTATCAAACTTCCGCTCGTTTTATCAACAGGAAATATGTGTCTGTGAGCTTTTCTCTCTCCTACAAATGGACGAGTGAAGGATGAGCAGGAAGTAATATGATTTTCTTGCACGAACCAGAATAAATAGGCGAAAGAGGAATAATTGGATAGCCCGCTCCCCTCCCCTCCGATGTTTACCAAAATAGAAAGGAAGGATAATCAGTCTTTCTGTCTACACAAGCTTATTAGTAGATTTGTGGATATTCTGCCCTGGTAGCACGAAGCACTCTCCATCAATGTTTCCCCTCTTCCTCGTCGTGACTATCAGCAAGACTCTAAATCAATTACCAAGTGGGCCAGGCAGGGAACGTTTGCAGTGTGTCAGAAAATTGCAGCCTATACTTTCTTGTACTTTATATTATTATGCCTAGTTTAAAAAAAGTAGTTTTGGCCAAAAAGGTTCTTGTATAGAGGGGGGGGGAGGAAATTGAATTCTGTAGACTGCTTTCTTTGTAGATCTTCGGTTGTTTTCCCTTTTGCTGAGTTCTACTCGAGAGAGAAGGAGTCTACCTATGTGGATTGCATAAAACGATTTGTTCAATTTAATTGCATCTGCTTTTGTAGTTACGGTAGTAAATAAATACTTTTCCATGTCGTTGATATTTCGCCGCGTCTGTTACAAAAAGCTCGCCAAAATATTCTCCCCGATTTGAAATAGGACCTTAATACGAGACATTATCAAGATCATACTTGCAACTAGCTGATTGCCTGAAGTTACCGAGACTGACTCTGGTTAGCTGATGTGTGTGTTTGAGCAGCAGGCTATGTAGATTACAATGCCAGGTTTATACTGAAGATGCATCATGAGTGCTTACTAATCAAGACAGGCTCCGTGGAAAGTGGTGAGAAAATTGTAAAACATATCCGAACGATGTATGTATGTATCTATGCAGTCACTGAAG
The DNA here is from genome assembly GCA_036023295.1 of Invenusta paracnida. Classification (NCBI taxonomy): domain Eukaryota; kingdom Metazoa; phylum Platyhelminthes; order Proseriata; family Coelogynoporidae; genus Invenusta; species Invenusta paracnida. The sequence continues at coordinate 8,251 of JAYRBW010024229.1, forward strand.
TTTCTATGAGCGAACCTATTTTCTAAAGATTTGTCAACTCGAGAAGGAAGTCGATGTCAACAATTCGATGTCACATAAATCTTCAAAATAAAGACGACTGGGAAAGGCAGCCAAGAAGAGTTGTAACCTAAACAATCGTTCCCTACACGCGAGAGCACGTCCTGTAAACAAGTGGTTACTAATAGCAACGCCCGGAAAGATTGCCGTATTTCTGTCATTCTGTTGTGCTTTGTGCAAATTCGTTGGAGAATTGTCGTATATATTTGGCCTATTTTGTTGACTTTTTATACCACAAAGCGTTTTATTATCTTTTAGAATACGACGAGTTTTTATGTTACATGTATGCGCGTGTATGTCTGTGATATCCATTTGGTAGGAATTGGCGCTACAATTATATCTACATTTAAGAAGTGATTATTTAATTGCTCAGGGGATAATTTTGTCATCTCATATATATGACATATACACAGGTTTAGAAATATAATAACTAATGTTTTCATAGTTGGGAATAAATCGCGATAATCATTATCGCAAATATTTACCTTTTTTACAAAAATATTGCAGAAGAAAGGAGGACTGTACGAATTTGTTCTACAATTTTGTAATTAAAAGTGGATAATTAAATTTGTCTTTGATATTATATCGGAAATCGATGATCACGATTGTGTCGATTGTGCCTTCGAAGATAAGATGATTAATGTGGAATATTCCTCAAAATTATTGGCTTCTTTGGCGTCGTGGGGAATAATTGCATTATTTCTGTACAGCATACATTTACATTCTTGAAAATGATTCTTTTCTTTCCATATTTCAATCTTATAGACTAACAGAAGAACGTGAAATCTGACCACTGAACCATCACGCAGATAATTGGCATTCATATTCCATTCTGTACAGCGATTAGGTATTATCCTAGAATGCTCTTGTTCCCGAGTTCACATGTCTGATCCAAAGGGGGATTTATTTTAACGCCATCCGTTATGCTCTACCCTCAAATTAAATGCAGCCGGCGTATCAAAAGAATAATATGTTCTTGATAATGTCTTAGCTGTAAATTGATCGTCCATAAAGGTATGCCAGCTAGAATGGTAACCTATCTCTATCTAATTAAACGCTAATAATCCTGACGGCGAATCTGGAGTGAATCGATTGATTTGATGGAATATTCAAGTTTTATTCCTTTTAATCCACACATGATCACTTTAAGACACAGACTACGATCGGTTTTCAGTAGGCGTAAACTCAAATCTACAAACCAATCATATTAGGCCTTATTAGTACAAACGAAGCAGATTAGGTTTAATCTCTGAGTCAAAGCATTGACCATATGGAACATAGAATAGTTTGCATTTAAACATGTTTTTTTTGTGATATTTTCTCGATTTCCGCGTCTTTACTACTGAATGGTATGTTTCTGGATGACTTTAGTAAAAGTGCAACCGCATAATCAAATTGAATGTTTGATAAAGATTACAGACATATGTTCTAAATTACATATTCTAGCTTGCTTACAATATTAGCGCTTCGTAGAAAGTCGAGATTAAAAAGAGATCTCGTAAATCTGTGTATAAAGCTGATTTCATTTTCCAACTAAGTCTGATCGATTTATACTTTTAACGCGACTATAGCGGGTTAGTGATTTTATTTGCAGATTTCATGAATTTGATTGTTTAAAATCTGTATTGCACAAGACATTGTTTCTTTTATTGAATGACGTAATCATTCTATGTCATCATTCTAATGTTCATGTCTGCATAATATTACGCAATGTCGTCTTGCTACGAAATGAAAGCATTCTTAACTTTATACCTATAAAATAGATTTCCGCCTTGTGTTACCTACTCTGAAAAGTCGGTAAAGCTTCTGATCTTTATGGTATACTTACTGATTGATCGCTTGTATACACTACCCATCTGCAGGCAAAGCTAAGACCCATACTTACTAATACCTACATATTATCATAAACATAGGTGTAGCTTCCCAGCGCCAGTAAGTCATTATATTGATTTACGTCTCCAATAAGACCAGCCAAGAGAATACTCCCAAGGGGCCCGTATACGGGGGGGTGGAGGGGGGTTCTTTAAGATGAGCGATGAAGGTTAAGAATAATTTGTTCGCGCAATAACTTGACAGCAGCTCAATTTCACACTTTCTTTCTGTGGCTTATAAAATACCTTCCAATCGGCATAATATACATCTGAATGAGAGTTCTTTTAGCGTGGTTGAGATCATTTCAGTGACGTTCTCTTAATACGAGATCGTCTGCGATTATAAAAGCTTTCTCTTGAGAAGCAGGCATCGAGAGACATAAAATGACATTTCCTCCCCTTTCCTTTGCTTTTCAATCCTCGCCCAAGGCACTCTGCTATATTCTCCACTCCTGATACATACAGATATATACAAATACAGACACTTGGTGGTCTTCGGGTTTTTAGGGAAACACCTATTCTTATCTCTCTCTCTCTCCTCTTATAGACGGTATTGATTTTCATTTAATTTATAATTTCTGCTAATTGAGTAGACAGCTTTAATGCCTCATAGCGGACTAAATGCATACTCATGCGCGCAACCAAGTTTTTCCGAAGGGGGGGGGGGCGTTAATAAATATAACCAAAGAAATGTTGCGTTAAATTTTTATATACATGGTGTTTTTATAATTATCAAAAACTGGCATAAATGTGACGTTACACTTTAATAGACAATATATAACTTTTCTAAAAAAAGCATACAATGGAGGATAGAGTAATCACAGAAACATTTATATATAAATGAAACAAGAATGCATATTTTTGGTTTAATGGGAAATAACCACTGAAAATTCATGAAATTACACCAATCGCCGCCATGCCCAGATGCCTGAAGTCCTGTCCGGTGTGTGTCACTCATTATGAAGCTCAATAGTGACAGTTGCCAAGGGGGTTTCAGTCCAGAAAGGCATCAATTATACAGAGTTTTAGTAAACTTTATGGACTGAAAACTACGATTAAAGTGCACGTTTATATTAAACAAAATTGAAATTGGTGCCTTTTTGAGTACAAATTGAGTAAAAAATCATGAAAAGCGGTTGTATAGGGGGGCATGATTCTTTGAGACTTTAACTAAAGCCTCTTTCTATGTGTAAACTACAGTATGGAGTCACAAGGGCCTCTTTCAATGTGTAAACTACAGTATGGAGTCACAAGGGCCTCTTTCTATGTGTAAACTACAGTATGGAGTCACAAGGAGACGATGCCAAAGTTTGAAGGCCATTGGTTGCTTTGTTACCGCTTTATTCGTTATTTTCTGTCTACAGTTGAGAAACAGTGTCTGTATGACTCTGCGTTATTGTAATTACTATTTTGTTATAATATTATGTCTGTTTGTTAGCAAATATAATTTTTATAAATTTAATTTGAAACTTACAAGTCCAGGTAAGTTTTATTCTCTTTAATGAATCGATATATCTATGTTCTGTCCCCTCCCCTTCCCCTCCCCTTCGCTAAACACAGAAGACACACATTTGTTAGCTTTATTGTTTATCGGGTTTACACATCATTTCATCAAAATCTCTTTCTCTCTTCTCCATTCTATCACAGAGGTATGTACATATATTATAGCATGCTGCCTTTTCAAATTGGATTACATCTGTATGTACATATTATATGTATATTTGTGTAAAATGAAATAAGCGCGCATTTAGAAGCCTTACTAAGTATTACACACATACACACCAATATTAACCTATTGAAGTATATATCCTACCACATACCCGGCTCAGTAGTTTCCATGTTCACCTACACTTTACTAGAGTTGCCCCCTTGGCCTTCCTATTCTTCTGACTTGTCATCCTGTTCACGGCGCTCGTATTATATCCTACTACTACTTAAAGGCGTTCCCCACTAACAATCCCCCCCTAACCACACTTCCTGCGTTGAACATAGCATGACGTCATTTATATTTACTTAGTTAATTAAACCCGCGTACATTGATGTATGTAATGCGTGTTTGGTACGTTCTACGATATTCGCAGATATCTGATATTTTAGTTTATGAATGGACGCTGTTTTGGCGATGCATACCAAGTCTAGATTGTCTATTATAGGTAGCTATTAATGATACATTTTTAGACAACGAAGAATGAAAGAATTCACCCTTTTCGATATTTTTAAAGGGCTAACCTTTATTCATAGTCTGTCTGGTGCAAGAGAACTTCTTGCAGTAAACTAAAGCCACATCAGAGCAACCATCTCTAGTCCGACTAACTTCTATTCATAATCTGTCTGGTG
>JAYRBW010024240.1:0-12514 GCA_036023295.1 Invenusta paracnida
CACCCATTTGACTAACTCTTCCTCCATTTCTTCACACTTGAAATGTCGACCACCTCCAGTAAGTCGTTTAGTTGATTTTTGATTAATTATGGAAGACAACTTGTTTTCTTGTTTACACCATTCCCGAATTCTTTTAACGTCAACATGGTGCAATCGTGCCGCATTTTTCTTTGACGTTCGCTTAGCCGTTTTAATAGCTTCTAGCTTTTCTTCAACAGAGTAAGCCTTGTGTTTCATGTTGTATAAAAGCTGATTTTAAATTTAATGTCGTTCTTTTGTAGGTACACTAGGTAATATTTAATATACCTAATAATATACTGAGCCATAGAGATGACCGAATCCATTGGTCAATTTAAATCATAGAAAGTTCATTTAATCAATACAATTACCTAGATACCTACGTATGTATATACCAACTAACCACCGATAGCTTAGTGTAGGAATAGCGTTGTGCATACATTATTGATTAATTCTCTCCCTCTTGTATAATTCCTATTGAATAGGGGGCGTTTATTTATATAGTCAACAATTAGGGGGGCGTTTATTGGATGGGGGCGTTTATTGGAGAGGAGGCGTTTAATAGAGAAATTACGGTACTTCTCAAACTATCACAAAAAAGTAGCAATAGTGCATTATTTTACATTTATTCTCCAATTACCCCCTTTCTATTCGACTATTATCGTTTCCATTGGGAGGATTACAATATATAAGCTTCTTACTATCAATACTTTTCAAACTATCATTAAAAAAAAGGTAGCATTAGAGCATTATTTTACATTTATTCTCCAATTACCCCTTTTCTATTCGACTATTATCGTTTCCGTTGGGATTACAATATATAAGCTAAACAATTGACAGTTGCGGTTTTCTTGCTTGTCTAAATGACTAGAGAGAACATGTGTAATTAAATACAACAATTTATTGCAGAAAACGCTTTACTTCTCTATTTTTTCAAATCGCATTAGTATTTTACTAATATACTAAAAGTTTCGAGTTTCGGATTATTACTGTTTCCACTGGGATTAAAATAACGAATTTAAACAATCGGCTGCAGATGTCATTTTCTTGCTTTTACATGGGAAATACATTATACACAATTTCTTAAAAGCAATTTCATCTAATAGTAATTTTTATCCTTTTAATGATATTTTGAACAGACACAGTTTCGAAATTAATGTATTGCAATTTTTTGGGATTATCCTGACCACAGTCAAGACCGGTATATGGCACATTAAATGTTAAAAAGCGATTTTTTCCGCATAACTTGGCGCCTTAACTGACCTGATAATAATTTAACAGCTACAAAAAATAAACTCAGTGGAAAGTTTTCTTTTCCTCGTATTATTTACAATATCAATAACAATAAAAAATATATATATATATACAAATGTACGAGCTTGTTTCAAAATTATCCCTAAAATTATTATTGCTATCTTTTATCAATGTGTAAGAAAACTGTATATTTAAATTTTCAGTAAAATAGCAGTAATTATATAACAAATTGGTTGGTAGTTTTTGTGTTTAATACAAAAGTAATATATTTTTAAATAATAATTTTGATATAAAAACTATAAAAAAAAACTTATTGCAACTTTATTCAATTTTTTGATAACCATTTTAATAGTAAACAATCAAGCTATTAAATATGGAAAGTGTATTTGTCGAACCTATTTTAGCTAAAGATTGAAAGGGTGATTAATTTTCTAGGATTTGAGTTTATACTGTTTAATTTTGTTTTTTCGGTAAGCTTATATTATATCTAACATTTCCTTTTTTCTTAAAATTAATTATGTTCCTGATTACATTTATTCCACTAGGAATACAAACTATCATCATGTATATATTTCACTGATTGAAATGTTTATAGGCTATTTAGTTATCTTTCGAAAACCAACAAATTCTTGGCTTGTAGCAGACTCTATACATTCTCTGATGAATTTGGGACATTTGTATGGTTTAATAATTCACGGATTTTGATTGGCTAGTAAGTGAGAGTAAGTTTGTTGGAGATAAAATAAAAATTTCGTGTGATTCTTTCAAATCAATCTTATTTGTGTGTACCATCAACTCACATTTCGGTAAGCTCAACATATTCATCTTTTTGTAATACATTTTACATTTATATTTATATTTATATTTATATCGATATGTATTTATAGTGCGTTTAGAATTGAATAAATATAGAATTATAAATATAAATTCTAATCAAGGACAAGTTATATTTGGTTATATTTTCCTAAATATTCCGAATAATATATTGGAGTTTTTATTAGGAACATAATATTCAATGCATATATACAGAACATTTTAATCATATTAAAGTAATGTACCTACATGTTTTATTTTATTACACATGTTTTGGATTATCAAATGGTATTATTATAGTTTTTAGATTAAGTCTATGAAGAACGCTAAAATGCCATTACTTATTGTCAGTATTACATTTTAATTTGACAGACAGATGAAGGATTTTACTTTACTGTAATTAAAATCAATAACATTCGGAATAAGAGCTTCTAAAATGTGTTTTTGTACAAATAACGAAACTTATCTCACCATTTCGTTTAATCACTTAAGTGCCATTTGGTGACATTTGTTATAGCTTTGTTATCTTCGTTATAATACCAGTGCTTTGTGAGTGTGGAAAAGTTAAAATATTGTAATAATTATACAATACATATACAACATATAATAATAATATTTTTACATACATTTAACCGAATTATACTCTGTTATTAGATATTAGAATTATTATATAAATAACTATAATGTATTTTATATTATAAAAGTGCGTTTACGTAACCACAACTCTATGAATTCCGACTTATTTAATTCTTTAAAATCTTAATGACATTTTAGTAATGACAAAAATGACATAGAGGCGGGGATGGGCTTGAGTATTTTTTTTATCTACCTCAATAATTGTAAAAGTTACTTACGAATATTCGTGAATTTTTATTAAAAAAAAAACACAAAAAAATAAGTACGTACGTATAGAGCAATTTAGTACATCGCATGGTTTTTTGCATTGAAAAAATTACATAATACATAAAGCTTTATATCTTTATGTTCTTTTCTCCCCTTCTCTGCCAAATACTGCTTTAATTATCATATTCTTTTAATTATATATTTTAAAATTCTGCTCATAATTTTTCCTATATACACATGCTACATAATTTATAAATTAATCTTTAAAAAAATGTCGTTTGCAGAAAAATTTAATTTTTGAAATTAAAAAGGTTGATTACGAGATATATCATTATACACGCATATCTACTGTATTAATCTACTGATCATAAAATATTGTATGAAAAGCTACGGTAATAAAAAAAATAGTTAAAAAAGCAACGCATCATTATTATAATTACAAGCCATAACATCTCTAAAAATGTATTAAAGACTTTGTGAAAGTGAACCAGTAAGTTAATATACAGTGTTTTCGACGAACTTCAATTAAGTGCATTATACATTATTTATACAGTAATGCATATGTTATTGTACATTATCTATTGTCTATTCGCAGACGAATTTACGTTTTAATCTTTTCAGCTTAGAAAATCTCTTTAGATCGTGGAATACAGCTCCGTTGTGTATCACAGGAAGTGTCTGCAGAGTTCCCTGAATGAGAGGATCTAGAAAAAAAGGAAGATACTGTTTAAGTTGATGCTTTCGTCAAAGCATGATATCATTTGAATAACAACTCATTCTCTTTTTTATCCTTTCTTTTATGAAATATTCTGCAGACATCCAGAGATTTTCACTTCCTTCGAAATTCTACTTACTTATAATTTTAGGCATTTTTACATCCCACAACGCATGCAATAATTTAAGTATTTTTCTCATGTTAGTTATGTACATCAGGGTGCACGCCCCCCTCTTATCAAAATTCTTGAGTGAAAAAACGTGTTTAAAACCATTGATCGTAATCCTATTATCATTGATATACTTATTAATCAATAGACAGAACTATAGATCCTGATTTTAGAAATATATTCACAAATAAATTAAAAATGTGTATCTGCAATAATTGTAATAAATTAGGATTTTTACTATAAATCTCAAGTTTTTCTTTTTAAGTAGATACATTTTTAATGACCAAATTTTTTAAATAAGTCCTATTTTAACTGATATGTATCAAATCTGCATTAAAAACTGGTTTGTCTTACTTAAAACAATGGAAGTTGATTTAGTTTAATTCTTCTCAGCCAGGTATTTAATAAAATATTTGAGATATTTATATATATTTTAAAAGTTCAAGTTAGGTTTTAGTTTACCAAATATATTACCGTCAAAATCGCAATAAGTCAGAACGCGTTTTGACTAGTCAATACCCGAAATTTTTTATAAGTTGCTAATAAATAATAATAAAGGACAGATGTCATTTTGACATGTAGTATATATCAATTCAATTTAATATCAACTTGCAGAATGGAACGAGTTCTATCGATTGATATCAAAATGATCAAAATTTAGTGAATAAGAAAGTTTCGACTTTTTAAAATATTGTCTTTCGCAAATAATACATTACCTTTTAAAAGTGTCACAACTTTCTTATTCTTCAATAGATTTTAATAATTTTGATATCAATCGATAGAATTCTTTCCATTCTACAATTTGATATTAAATTAATTTTCTATATATGCCACATGTAATTATGACATTTGTCATTTACCCCACAAAAATTGGTAATCTATAAATTTTGTGTATTGACTATAGTCAAAACGCGTTCTGATTTATTTCGGGTATTGACGGTAACATATATATATACAATGACAAGTTAAAAACGTTTTACAATTTTCAGTATACTTACATGTTATTTGAGGAAAGATTCAGAGGTTAACTTTGCTTATGCATAAAGATTAACTCTAAAGAAATGCCAGCAATATTCACCTAACACATTAAGTTTTTATCTTCAAATAAAATAAAATAAAATACAATATGTTTAATTCCTAAATATTTATCGATTGAATAATTTAAGCGATCAATCGATTTTATCAATCGATTAATCGATTTATTATTTAACAATATCCCAGTAAAGCATGTACGTAATCAACTCTACCCTATTATGTTTAATTTACATTTGAAGATATTATCTTAGCCTACTGCTGTTAACATAACTATTTTTAAAATTAAATATATATTGTATAAAAATGCGTTTCAGTTTTGAGTGATTACAATATATTATTGTATGTTAATGATTAAATATAATTTATTATAAGCAGTTTTCTTAAGCATACATTTACATTTATTCTGGTGACTTATTACTAAAAATAAAAATAAATATAGGCTATACAACGCACACTCCATTTTAATTTTATACAATAAGATTAATCTTGATTCAATGCAAATATTAAGCAAATTCAGTTGACTGAATTTCTATTTAATTCTAACCTTTTTATTCACATTAGTACAAGGTACACCTATATCATAGATATTAATACCAGCAACTAGATCTGCAATCCAAGAAAATTCTATTTGAAATTGGACCGTGCACCGTCATTTTATCAGTTTTCCTATGTTTTGCTGTAATCTTGCTAAGTAATTTAAATGGATATTATTAGACAATAAAATCCCATTTAATTAATTCTAAATTAATTTAGTAAAATTCTTAGAGCAAAACATAGGGAAAACCGATGGAATTGTTTTATATTGCAGTTATAGATGATTATATTATTTAATGATTTAAATAATTTAGGAATGATAAAAATAAAATGTATGTTATTGAAAGATACAGTTTTTTTAATTAACATGGTTAAGGCAGATGATCTTAACAAATAGAGCATGAATTATGAAATTTTACTGATTATACAAACGAGTTAAAGTGGTACAATTTATTCTAACTTTGAAATAGTAAAAACTAAAATCAACGTGTTAACACTGTAATATTATTATTAATGTCAAATATACAATATTCATAACAAATATCGAAATACAATTATTTATATTTATTTGATCAAAAAAGTATATTTCTTAATATTAAAGCAATCAAACATAATTTCTATATAAAATAAACTAAAAGGAACATTTTAATGCATTACACCATAATTTTTAAATATGCCAAATCATTTAATTTAATCTACCCATCTTCAAATAAATACATATTTGATTTAGGCGATATTCTATGTGAAACATTTTATGTCAATTTCAATGCTTTTGAACAGATACATATTCGATTCACATTTATCGATTGATTTACTTTACCTTCTCTTTCGTATAGCGCGACTATCAATGGCCAGCAACTTCAGCGATCCCGACATTTCCGAGCACTTCCGGATCACCATCCTAGATGGCGACAACTGCGCTTTCAACTATAATGACACCCGGGATGTGACCACCGAATACTTCTACTCGACAAAGATCGTCCTCGGTATACTGGGTTTCATCTTCAACCTCGTCTCCACTCTCATATTCGGGCGGGTCAAACGACGAAGCGTCTTTTTGCTCCTCCTCCTCCACTTATCTGTGGTAGAAGTCGTCTTCAACGCCACTGGTGTCATCTTCGAGCTCTTCTACTACCTTCTTATTGTCCGTGGACTTCCTCTTATGAGCTCACAGGCTGCTCAAGTAATTGGATACTCCGTTTTCTTCGTCGTCTACATTGCCTACAAGAGCTCGCTCCTAACACGCAACTGGCTCATCGTCTTCATCGCCTGGAGGCGCTATCGTGCCATCAAAGAGCCCATCAAGACTAACCAGGTCTTTTCCAACAAATTTGTGAATCGGGGTGTGGCCCTCCTTTATACGCTCGCGATGCTGGTTACTATTCCCCGAACTCTGGAAGTCACCTACACCATATGCTTCGAAAATGGACAGATGCGTCCCAAGGCGACCTTTCTCCTCTACACAGACTTTGTCGCTGTTTATCGCACCTTTTTCTTCATCTGCACCTCACCTCTGCCTATCGCGGGTGTAGTGGTGTGCTCACTCTGCCTTCTGTTAATTCTCTACCGGCGCGACCAGTCCATTGAGGCCATGACCTCGCAAAGTCCACAGCGTCGCTCCTCCCTCCGCATTGTCATTATTCTCTGTGGAATATTCGGTTTGTGTGAAATGCCCATGTTCCTTGCAGGCCTATTCAACAGGCTCGCCGAAGAGTCTGCTGACATTAAGGTGGCCCTAGTGGGTCTCGCTAACATTTTAACAAATCTTGACTCTATTCTTAACTTCATTGTCTACTACAGCTCGCTGTCCTGCTTTAAGTCAGCCTTTCAGATCAACTGCTGCCGGCAGTCAAGGCAGAATCCCAGTCCTGATCGGAATACAGCCTGCACTATCGACAGGTGGACAAAGCGGTCCTTCTCCCATATTCCCTTGTATAAGATAAACAATGACTCATTTGTTTGTCTCCGTGCGGCTAATGCTTCCACTTCACTTGAAAACGACGATCTCTGAACATGAAAACTTTAAATCTATTTTAGATTTCTTATTGCTTAAGGAGGGGCCACCATATTATTTTCATTTTATAAAATAGCTATAGACTTTTATGTATTTTTAACAAAAAAGTAGAAATTATTTTATTAGTATATATGTATATGTATATGTATATATTTATAATTAATGGGATCGTACTCACTGTACTGTACATATATTGCATTATGTTTACAACTTTAACATTTTCTGAACTTGTATGTATATTTATAAATAAAGAATAATGAAATGATACGTGAAAATATTCCAATTAGTTCATTGAATAATCATAACATATATTCATACCAAATATTTATTTTTTTAGCCTATTATCGTGTAATTAATTGTGTGCTAACATGAGATAATTATGTCACTGTATCGATATTCTAAACTAAAAAATGTAATATCTCTTATTTTATAACGATTTAAATGTTGTAACATGTATTGTATATATGTTTATTTATATATATATAGAAATTTATACGAAATATTGTAAAATCAGTAATTACTACAATAAAGAATCGCCAGACAAATGTTTTGTGCAGTATTTAATAGATGACTGACTGGTTTCTATTTAAAATGTTAAATAATAATTTTGTAAAAAAATGGTTTGCATTCAAGTTACTCCCGAGGAGGGGGGGGGTTATTTTCACAAGCATTTTTTATTGAACAATTTGAGTATAGGTAAGCTAAAGTTTTACTACTTTTAGCGTTATATTCACTACTGAACACACTATAGAAATGGTCACGTGACTATATTCACTACTGAACACACTATAGAAATGGTCACGTGACTATATTCACTACTGAACACACTAGAAATGGTCATGTGATCTTGGCAACAAAAATTTCATTTATAAAAAAATAACAAATTTGGAAAATTTGGAAAATCAATGACATTGTTTTTTATTTCTGATAGTTAATAAAAGTAAATTATTGTTTAGATAACATACTGTAATATTTGTAATATATTGCTATTTTTTAACAAAAAAATAGTTCGAATTTTTTTCAAAACTTTCTTTCAATTAAATTTTTCTTATAAATATATATTTTTTCAATGGAATGTATTCTCTTTTACCTAAATGTTAAGTTTCAAAACTCTACTTTGCCATGAAGTTTGAAAATTATAGGAAGGCACAATCGCCCCCCCCCCTTCCATCCGTATATGGATGCGTAAAATAGACTGGTATATGAATAAGGTTAACAACACAGTTCTTTTATTTGAAAAAAATATTTCTAAATAATACTAATATTGTCTTAATAAAATATTCAAATTCGAAGTATTAAATGTAATTTTCAAGTCATTTGGATAAACTTCTAAACTTCAAAATATATTTTTAGAGAGTACGTGCTTATGTTCACCAATTACTGAATCTTTCATTGTTGGTGTTTTGTGCTATATATTCTAGAGGAATGAATAAAGGGGGACAAAAGAGGAACAGCAATATATATAATATATACAGTTCGAATATTAATAAAATGTTAACTTTTTGTCGTCATACATATGTCGTTATATTATCATAAGAGAAGCTAAAGAAGTGTGTCTACCATTATAGTTGGTACTATGTAGTGATGAAATGAAAAATATTGAAAAATAAGAGAAATTAAGATTTGAACCACATTTATATTTAGATAGGAACAGTATTGTCACTTTGGGCAAAAAGGGAAACCTCTTGAAAATTTTTCAAAATAATATTTGTTTATTTATTTATTTATTTTAATTAATAAATTTATTTTCATACATTTTCATGTGGTTTCTTTTATGAATAAGTATATCTTTGCATAAATATAACTATAGAATCGTAACTGTTAAGTTTTAAACTATTAAATATTATGCTAGAAGGACGCACTATTTAAGGATGCAAAAGTGGAACAGTTTCGAAAAGAATTAAATTTACACATTTAAAATATTTTCTACCCAGTAAGTAAATTAGCAAATAGCAAATTGATATCGATAGTTTCCTACATGCTATGATTGTACATACATACTATACATGTATCCTATATAGGTTCCATATATCGTATTATGTCTCCCCTATTTGGGGAAGTCAACTGAATCCGACCTATGCTCTAGGACACTGTTGTTGATTTCAGTGTTCCCAGGTATGACTTGTTGACAGAAGTACGAGGGGGTATTTTGTAAACTAATTCAATGATATAAATTACATCATACCCTAATTTGAATAATATCTCTTACTTTTGCTATTTATTAATTTATAATATCATAAACTATTAAAAAATAGCAATTAAACATAAAAGTATTGTATATATGTGTATAAAATTTGCAGAATATATAAATATATGTTGGTAGTTTATATATAGTAATTATATAATCTTTAAATGAGACTACTTTAAATTGCTAAACATTACTGTAAACATTCAAAAACAAATCCAGCAAATTTAGTGTTATTACATCTGTAAAATATCTAACTAATAGATCATAGATTGAATAAAATTCATTGTATACAGTTTTATAGATTAATGTTATCTTATTAATACATTTTAAAATTATTAAACATTTTAATAAAATTATAGGTACGAGGTGTCAAATATTATACATATATAAAGTTGAAAATTTATCTTTTATTTAATGAAATGATAAAAGGCTTTTAGTTTGACACTAATTAATTTGCAATTTTAAATAATGTTTAAAGGCTTCGGAATAGCTATCATTGCTATTAAACTTTAAGTTTTTTCATTTATTTATACAAACGTATTACATTTATAGTGAACATAAGTTATATGATTTTTAATCTCAGCAAATTTATAATAAAATCCAATTTATAGAATAATATATATTATTATTGTAGTTTATAGTTATTATTTATTAGTTTATTTTATTTAAAATTTATTATTTATTACTAATTAAAATTATTATTAGTTATTATATTTATTATTATAGAAGAATATATTAAATATATTTTATATAGTATGTATTTCTTCTTAATTATATACTTATTTTGCAATTGCAATGACAACAAATCGTCGGATTCTTTAATAAAAGCATAAATTAATTAAATTTAGGAAAAATAGAAGAAACCAGCACTATGTAATATATTCTTTCCTCTTTTTATTCAACTTAAATTAATACATTCGTTTGTTCTACTTTCCCTATATGTTTTGTTTATTCCGTGTAAAATATTGTAAAAAATATTTAAATATTTTTTTAAAAAGAAAACGGGCATAGTTATGCTTTACAAATTTGTAAACTTATTATAATAATATTTGTTATTATATTTTAGAATAAAATATAATACAAATACTTATCGGAATTATCGACTTTTTATAATATTAATGAAAATTGTATACCAACCTCATATATTAAGCGATACTTTAGCTAAAATTGAAATTCTAATGCAGATTATGTAAAGCATAAAAGCCTAATAAAAGAAAACACCAAATAACATCTTTGATTGTTTGACGAATATTTGTCCAAACAGACACGGAAATGCTGGAAATTATTTAATCCCTAAATCATTTTTCTTTTAAAGAATATTGTGGTATTACTTGTAATTAATTACACTAAACCGAACTTTTATGAAGACTTTCAAAGACATAATAACCCCCGAAAAAACATAAAACAGACTTGAAATATTTTCATAATCGTCTTATTATTGTTAATATCCGCAAATTGACCAACATAATATACGAAGTATTAAATACAATAGTAATTTGTAAACACTTTTTTGTACAAATATTAATGTACACTTTATAAAATTTATAATTAGTTTTAATTTTAATTAATTATTTATTTAATTTATTTTTTGATAGATTCAAAGTATTTTAAATATAGTTTATGATCGACTATTTAAAGTCGACAATTGATGCACATTCATCTTCAAACTGTGTCGGATGGAACAAGGAGACGAAGATACAGCATAGAATATGTCTGCAGTGTATACGTTATTATAACTGTATCCAACTAACAGCGCTTCTATACTATATATACATGACATATATTGCATTGGAGTATAAATCATTTCTTTAACAGAAGCTTGTAATATATCCACATTCTCTGTTGGCTCGGTTTTTTATACCACTAGAAGCTAGCCAGTTGACCCATTCGTCACCAAATGAGTGAGTGGAGCAAACGGTACGGAAGGATGTTGACCCTGAGGACTTTTCCCCGAAACATTCGCAAGTATGACGTTTGTACAATAATGCAAAAAACTTTTCTCGATATATACCTTCGTTGAAATTTGAATGTTCTATTAAATTATGTAATTTTCAGAAATTTGGTAACTTTGAGGTTTAATCATACAATATTTTAAATTTCTGATTATTTCTTGTTTAGATTTTTTTGAAAGCTGATCATGTTAACTATTAATATGTATAAGTATCATTATATGTACATGTTTATAACAAATCTTCAAAGTGAATTAATAGAGTAACATTTGGGTAATTTATCATTTTCTAGCAATATTTAGTAACAATGTTTGAAAAAGTGTGTTTATTTATGTAGAAAATCTATAGTATCAAATATGAAAAGAAAGTTTCATTATTTTTAGTTTGAAATCAAACATGATGCAAAAAAGTAAATTTTTACATAAATTATTGCATTTATCTGCGAAATCTATTTGCTAACGTATTTATGTAACTATTTATAAAGATATTACAAAGAGGATATTAATAAGATGAAACTCATTTTAGTATAAAGTTGACAATTTTAACAGTGTGCCTCTCTTTTAGCATTTTTCCAGTTAATTTTTAACAAACAAATGGAGCAATATAAGCTATTTAATACACACCCTTTGAGGTGTCCACTACTGTACGCCCTTTGAGGTGTCCTCTACTGTACGCCCTTTGAGGTGTCATCTACTGTACGCCCTTTGAGGTGTCCTCTACTGTACGCCCTTTGAGGTGTCATCTACTGTACGCCCTTTGAGGTGTTCACTACTGTACGCCCTTTGATGTGTTCACTACTGTACGCCCTTTGAGGTGTCCTCTACTGTACGCCCTTTGAGGTGTTCACTACTGTACGCCCTTTGATGTGTTCACTACTGTACGCCCTTTGATGTGTTCACTACTGTATGTCCTTTGAGGTGTTCACTACACTGTATGCCCTTTGAGATGTTCACTACACTGTATGCCCTTTGAGGTTTTCACT
>JAYRBW010024251.1:0-12514 GCA_036023295.1 Invenusta paracnida
AATTCTTCAAATGCCTGTTCACAGAAACCTGGTAGACAATCAAAATTTGAGTACCATTTTCTTAATGTTGAAGGGTGCGGTAGATTAAAGTATTTTCTAACATAAAAATATGCTTTTGGACTGTAAAAGTGAAGTGTTGAGGCAAAGGACCGAATTTCAAAAAAAGGATTTTTGTAGACTCAATATACTACCAAAACGAAGTTAATGAAATTTGTACCAGCAATAATAATGCACAAGTTTGCTATATTGTTACTGCATACTGCTATAACTAATACAAAGGCACCAGCTATCGATTGATTCGACTTCCCAGGGGAAAGACATTATTTAGCTGTAAAGGCCAGCTCGCCTATGCAAGTTATTTAGCTTTCTTTCACTCCGTCTAAGGATTCTTTGTCTATGAGAAAAACTTATAAGTATCCCCCAGAGAGAAGGGAATATTCTCTTTGGAACAAAATTCCTTTGTTCTCTATGGTATCCCCCATGTCATCGAGTTATTCATAATTTATATGAACGAAAATATTACCAAGAAGCATGTATGATAGTTAGTTTTAAAATGGCACATATAAAGATATTATATTGGAAGGGTTGAAATATATATTAATTATATAATTAAAAAGACCGTCACTAATTCTTTTAGGTGGATTACTTTTAATAACATCAAAGTTTATTAAAATACATTATAATAAAATAATTTGACAATATGGAGGCCCTTATGCGGTTATATAAACAAACTTCATTTTTGGTTACTTCATCAGATAAAGTATAGGAGCAGCATGCACTTCAAGCTTTCATTTGGTTTGTAGTTTTCAATACTTGTTTTCTACGATTTTCGTAAATGCAATTTTATGTTATTAAAGTATATCAAGTATCTCAAAACACACAAGATGTTGATAATATACTGCAGAAATTAAAATGTAATCTTTTATGTAAGTAAGGATATTATCTTATATAACATGCATAAAAATAGTGAGTATAATATACATGTACATTCAATAAAAGAAGACTATCATATTGTTCATTTACAAATAATTTTAATTTAATAAACTGAGAAATTTTTAACGAACAAATAAATGTATACTTTTTGACTCGACCGGTGTGCAATTAACACATATTATGACATATATATGTAAGTAAGGACAATTTATCTTAGACCTAGAGTTAGATTGAAATCAGTAGCCTATTTCACGTTGAAAATCTTGTCCTTTTAATATCATCTTATGATCTTATCCTTGTGACTAATTTCACTTTGAGACATAAGATTATAAGAAAATCTTGTTTTTCTTATGATAAGCTTAAGTTTCTGAGATTTTCTTATATAGACGATACAGACATTCGTAGTTACTATTTTGGGGTGATTTTCATATCTTAATTTAGGCAAAGCTGTTGAAAGGAGATTTTCAGATAGATAGACAGTTGATAAATAAAATAACAGATAAAGCACAAGCTGCTGTAAAATAAGTATATTTTTCACGAATTTTCAGAAGAAAAACTTCCCTTATCGAGTGCGATGAAATATGAATAAAAACAAAGAGACAGGCTATTTAATAGTTGAATATGACATGGTGACGTAATAGGATTAAATGATGCAAGTGTATACCATAGAGTAATTATACATAATTATAGAGTAATTATACATAATTATAGAGTAATTATACATAGAGCTTCAACTCTTATTGCTTCTGTATGCAGTTTTACACTACCATTCGTCTACCCAAAAGCTTTTGCAAAATAAAGATTCTAAAATTCACAGTAATTAAATCGTTTAGGCAGTAAAACAGTTTTATAGATACACGGGCAATGAATTATTTATTACAGATTGCTTACGTAGGTATGTTAAAATTGTATGAATATGTATATTTGCTCTTAAAACGAATTTAATAAAAATATTTAACACTACTTCTAGCATACCAGTTTACATCAAAATCATTAAAATAAAACTATTTTATATTGACAAAACTGAACAACGCGATGCATAT
This sequence comes from Invenusta paracnida, assembly GCA_036023295.1. Taxonomy (NCBI): domain Eukaryota; kingdom Metazoa; phylum Platyhelminthes; order Proseriata; family Coelogynoporidae; genus Invenusta; species Invenusta paracnida. The sequence continues at coordinate 1,977 of JAYRBW010024251.1, forward strand.
GAAATCAATAAGAGTTGAAGCTCTTAAAAGGAAGAAGCTTATAATTACAGGTGTACAATTAAGCAGAATGTATACAGAGAAGGCTATTTAATTGAACAAGACAAGGTTACGTAAAAGGATTAAAGGTGTACACAACTGATTAAAATAATAAGGAAGCCTATTAATATAGTGCATGTAAACAGTAAAAATGTATAATATATAAGGAGAGCACAGATGATTGTTAGGAAAATAAGTGGATTAATAGATAAGGTGCATAAGTTCGCAATAAGATTCAAATTGCTTCTTTGAGGCGCAGATTGATAGTGTTCTTGTCTCTTGCAAGGATATATTTAAGACGGAGTGTAAGGTGAATTGCATATTTGTGTGTGTTTGAGAATGGAGCTAAAAGAATTCTGGGTGTGTTCCTTGTATCGTTGATGCAGTTTTCTGATTGTGCTGCCGATGTATTGAAGATCGCATTAGTGCATTTTAGTGAGTAAACGCAGTTAGATTTATTAGATTAATATTTATTATATAGATAATTATTATATTAAATAGCCTGTCTCTCTGTTTTTATTCATTATCATCGCACTCGATAAGGGAAGTTATTCTTCAGTAAATTCGTGAAAAAATATACTTATTTTACAGCAGCTTATGTTTTATCTATTATTTTATTTATTAAAATGCTGCTAATGGAAACTAACATCTATCTAAGACAGTTGATAGGTTTGAATTAATAAGTTATTACCAATTGATTGCTTACTAAAGATATTTAATATTTAAATTTTCTAAACAAATTACAAAATATTCATAGATATTTGTCTGAAAAATCGAGAACAAATGTTAATTTAAGAACTTTAGTGAAATCTTCTTGCTTTTAAATTTATTTTAAATACAGTATAATAATGGCTTAAAACATGTTCAAATACAATCTGTAACGTAGCTTGTTTATTATGCAATTTACGTATTTGTAAAATCAACCAGTATGAAATGTTGTATTTTAATCTGAGTAATTACATAACTTGCATTAATAGATTAAAATATTTTAATTTACAAAAATAACAAAAGTCTCTAATAAACCAAAATAACGACTTGTAAAGTTAAAAAAAGGCTTTTGAAATAGAGCGAGCTTCCAATATTTATTTTGATCGTATTCAAGGTCAAAAAGGTGACCTAGAAATAAATAAATTACATAAGAAAAGCCTATTGAGAAGTAAAGATAACGAATAAATACAAAACAGAAATATAACACGATTTAAAGGAATTTGGCTCTATTTGTTTTCATTATCATAAAAAATCCCCAATTTAATAATTAAATAATTATACAATTAATCAAAGTAGATATGTACTACCAATTTGTATGCAGCCTTCAAGTTCATATTAACTGTATCACAGTTCTTTGTTTTTGTTTTTAGCTTATTTTACTTCAAATGTTATATATTGGATTTTAGACACGATTTTTCCTGTAAACCACCATTTTATATTGATCCAATGGTCAACATATTTGAAGCATCATAATTTTAATTTCTATAATCATAAAAATATTTTTTTTAATTATTGAATTATCATGCGTATAACAATACTTTCGCCAAGACAATTCTCTCTATTAAACTATGTTAGCTTAGTCCTTTGTCTTTATTAACTATATTAATTACTTAATTATTTCCTCTTACGTAATTATAATTCAATCGCGCGCGCCTTTTAGTATATCAGAATTTTATTATCGTTTTTGCATCTTTTTGATAATGAATATGCGTGTATATAGCCTCGATAACGCGGTATATTTATTAAACATATTTTAATTTTACAAGTAGTTATTTATATTATTTTCCAACAATGAACAGTCAGTTAATATTCATTTAAAAGTCGCTAATTATACAGCTTCACAAATAAACAATAGTTAAAATACATGCTGAGCATGTTGCATTAACCATCGGCTATAACAATTAATTTAAACTTTTTGGATGCAACTCAAACTCCAAACTGCAAACTTTAAAGCAAAGCTATTTATCTAACTCTATTAAGCAACTATATATCTCAAAGAGGACATCTTCGATAGGCCTTCTGGTAGTAAGCAATATAACTGAAGGTGCAGTTAGCAATATCACTTTCCTTCCAAGTGAAATATTTATAGTCTAAGCTGAATCCAAAAAATGACAATAATTATTGTTATATGGGTTTTGTAGGTTTGGTATTTGTAATTTGTAATTTACGTTTTCTAGATACTCTCGTATCTGAATTTATACAAAATTAAAGTTTCATACGAAATTCACGTCAACTGTTACAAATAATATATAATTTGCATTTATATATTCAAATTACTCTTGATTAGAAAATGTTTCCTGCTTACCAGAGCGTATTTATATACTTATATGAGTGATGATGTTTGATATGTCATGCCAATAGTAATTCGAATAATAAAATATCAAATAGAAACAATTGAATTTTCCTATTTATCAAAAATAATTGTCTGTAAAATTTACATTGTAGGTATACACAATAAAAAAAGATTGTAACTACTTTTTAACCTCGATGAGATAAAATAACAGAAGCTGAACTATATATAGATATATGTAGTTTGTTTCATAATTCATAATTCATTGTGAATCTGATTTAATTAATTTTTTATTCGGTCCTTTTGATCCAGTTAATATTGAATTACACTATAATTACATTTTATTCCGCAAGTATCTCAATTATTGCAATGGTTTTACTTTGTGATCACTATAAATGAGAAAGACACTCAACTTCATAAAAATCACAACACAACCTTTGTTGTTTTAAATGTTCCCCTACAACTTACAAACTATACTCATGATTCATGCCTTATATATAACTCAACAAAATAAATCAATTAATCCCTCCAAATCAATTTATATCAATATACTAAACAAGCGAACCCAAATGTGTCACTTTAAACCTGCACATCATAGTATTAGGCTAGTCAATATACGACTTCTTTGTCAACATTTAACAGTTGTTATTGTACGAAACTCAGTGCATCTTTTGTCTATGAGTTTTTATTAGAATGCAAGTATAGGTACCTGATTAAATTGAGAACAGAATAAAATATTGACGCATAATTTTAGACTAGTATATAAAATGAATAATACAAAGAACTCAATAGAAATATATGTTGTAAAAAATGCCAGCATTACTTGCAATTAACTATACTGGATGATTATATTAAGCTAAATAGTTATTATGAAGTATTAAATATACATTAATAACCAGCCCCCTCTTTAAAATACAATTCTGAATTTGTATACATATAAAGTAGATTATACATTTAAAAAGTAGAGCGATGCTAAAGTTCTTTTTTCTGATATATCTAAGGTGTCACCTTATAGTCAATAAAATATATGCATTAATTATAGTTGGCAGTAAAGGCATCCTTTTAGCTAACACAACAATTATTGCTGAGTATTATTTTTATATTTTTAACAGCTTAAATCTAAACACTTATTTAAATTCAGATAATACCTGTTTTTTACGACTAATTGCAAAATAATCATAATACTTGATTTGCCTACTAAATTATCACATAGATTTATAAATAAATGTATACAGCAAATTATAGTAGCTTATAAATTTACAGATTTATTATTGGTACAGATATTAGAATTATAAATGAAAATCCGCATTACTCTTAATATTTCAGTTTAAATGATCTTGATATAATATTTTACTATTTTTTCTGTGCGTAGGACCAATTTGGCAATTTTTCATCGTATTTTATATTTTAGAATATTCATATTTTATTTGAAAATTTATTATAATAAATATAACAAAGCAGAAAAACTATGTACATATATATATATGTATATACAAATAGTTTGATTTAGATAATTTACAAAACATTGTTTCAATAAATTTATAATTTTTTTTTGGCAATTTAAAACAAACAACTTTAACCTTTTAAATCAAACCTACTCAAGAGGAACAGAAACATATGGGAGGGGGGGGAAGAAAGGGAGAAGGGATGGGAAAGAGAGTTAGTGAAGACAATTCAGGGGAATGCGGGGGTGGGGAAGAAGGCTCTCTTTATGAATCCCCTTCCATGAAATAACAGCTGGGCAGGTTGCTCTAAATCCGTGTATTGCGCGAATATTCAATATAGACATTCGGGAGCATAACCATTATCTAGGCTTGCAATCGTAGATTTGCAGTGTGTTATATATTGATTATATTGATTATCTTGAGTCGCTCAAATTGACTTAATACTATATTTGCTTAGAGCTAAAATTCAAAAACTGGTCCGAAGCCAATTTCTTAAAAACTATACTTTCGATTACTGAGCCTAGCCAAACCTTAGCTCTCTATTTTAAGTTCTAACAACTCTATGAGTTTCATTTTGATATCTCACTTTCCTGATCCACAGAATCAAAAATGGATCATTGGATCATATAAAACAGGCCCGAAGCTAAATTTCTGAGAAACTGTTACATCTGGTTTTAATGGTTAAAGCTATATTTGAAGTGATATATCTAAATGAATACAATAGTTAGAACTTAGTATAGATAGGTTAAGTTTGGCAATACGAGCAGTAATCGGATTAGTTTCTGAGAATTTGTATTTTGGTGTCGGGCAAATATATAGCGTATATTGTCGTTCCTTCAGTTATAGGCGAGAGCTTGCTTATCCAATCGATATTTAAATCGATAGCGATACCCAATAGTCTTATATAATTTTAGTTTTTACAACTGACAACTTCAAATAGGAAACTTAATATGATCGAGAAGAACAATATTTACTCAAGACTTTATAACAATTTTTAAGATTTAAATTTTATTTTTGATAGCTACATGATTGACCATTGTACATATGTAGCCAATAGTTACCATAGTTGGAAGTAACCAAAGGAGTAAATTTTACTTTCTAAGTAATGCATAGAAAATACTTGCTTAACTTATGTTACTGAGGCTGATGAAGGCAGATGTGGAATACCTTATTTGGAGTACCAATACAACAATTTTGAAGTTTTAACCTAAATAATAAATTATTTCTGCAATTTTAACACATTTCTCCTACAGCTATTATTGAAATGACATTATTAATTCTTTACGTGCAAGCTTTGTTCTTACAAAATATATATAGATTATAATAACAAAAGAAGTCATTTAGTATAACTTATTAATATACGTATATTTCAAATATATTACATATTACTAGTGCAAGATACAAAATATGAGAATGTACAAGAAATTACATATTTACATGAAAAACATTTATCTACAATTTGCGTCAATCCGGGTTTCCATCATCAGGCGTATAATGGGTGCTTTGGGGGATTTAAGTTGTCTCTTGAGAGTCACTTGGTTTCCTGGAAAATAAAAAATAAATAAATTGGAATTATTTAGAATTATCATGAAATATACTTAAATATATGAATTTATAAATATATTATAATTAATTATGTATTTAATTAAATGTGAAATATTCAATTACATTTGGAACAGTTATATTCGAATCAAAAGTTATAAAACACTGTATGTACGCAGAAATAACAATATATTTGACGATTGCATTTTTGCAAAAAATATTTATATTAAATTTACCATTCAATTAATAATGCGTTGATTGTTACACGAAAAAGATATTCCATGCACTTCATATTTTGTGACGCTAAAATGAACGTTTTAATTATCAGATTTAATTTCGTATAATTAAGGATATAGAATATAACTAAAATTATTGTAATATGTAACAACGAATTATGACTTCAATAAGTTTTGGAATTATATTTAACGATATATTTATTTGCCATATAATCAATTTATTTGAACAAAAAGTTGTAAAAAATTAATTATTGTAATTTTATTTATATTGTAAAAGACCAGATCATAGAGTAATTATACAAAGAGTGTTCACTCTTTTAAATTCTGCATGCAGTCCAATACTACTATTTACCTACGTAAGAGCTTATGCAAAATATTGTTTGGAAAATTGAGAGCAATTAAATCGTGTATGTAGTAAAACAATTTCTGATATATATGCAATAAATTATTTATTATAGACAACTTACGTATGTTTAAATTGTATGAACATATATATTTGTTCGTAAAATTAATTTAATTAAAATATCTAATACTGCTTTTTACCCTACGCATTTACAGCAAATTTATCAAAATAAAACAAATTTTTATATAGGTACGACGATTTACAGGGCGATGTACATATATGAAATCGATAAGAGTGAGCACTCTTTGTATAATAATTACTCTATGGTATATAGGGCATTGTTATAGATATAAATGGTTTCGGACGATTTATTTTAAAATAATAATGTATATTTAAATATTTAAATACTAGAATTTTTAGAAATGTTATATATATTTTAATATATATTTGGATATGTTAAGATATATTGCATTTTATAAATATATTCCACATCGTTTATTGTATATAGTGCTCAACACATCATCCTCTTATTTTTAACAAAGAATTAATAATTAATACATAAAATGTAATATATCAAATGTTAATCATATACCTAATCATAAATGTATCACATCTTTAAGAAATGTAGATTAATATATTAATCTACATTTCTTGTATATTATACATATGTATTACTATATGTTCTATTTGTATTTAGGTATTATTAATAAATAATGCACATACACAGTTCAGATAGTATTTCATATTTTTGAAGGTATACACCCTAAAGAATAGCAACGTGATGGATGCAATTATAGTCTCGAAGTGATGAGATAGATAATGTATTTCTTGCAATGTGCATGACGTAGTTCTGAATAAATTTTCTATATCTTTACATTTTTAAAAATAAAATCATTTCAAATGTCAAACTATAGACGAAAACATCTTAAGTAAATGTATAAAAGTCCAAATATATGTATGTATCCGAAAAGCATTTGGACTTTTAAAACAATTTAACATTTAAGGCAATTGTACATATTACATTTATTTAACAATCTATAACTAATTTGTATCTTTATATGATTTGTATATTTAATCATATATTTTAAAAAGAAAGACAGTCAGTAAATAGGAATAGCTTATTAAATTTGTAAATAGATGATTTTTCAATCAATGATCATTCAACTTGGTATTTACATAAATGTAATCATTGAAAAATCAATATAAAGTATATGTTATATTTGTACCAATCCAACTTTAAGACAAGTTTTGTTTATTATACACAGTGTAACAGACAAATTAAATTAATAAGTACATATATGTATATATTTATTTACAGTTAAGCCCACTTTATTACAGCACCGGTAAATCGGAACATCCGCTTTACTACTGCAGTTTGAGTTTCACAGAATACAATTATACATTATATATTGTCAAATGTGATTGGTTATTTGAGGCAAAATCCTGCGGAACAGGACATTAATTGGCCTTCGTCGTTTGGCCACCAGAACATTTGGCCGTCAGCAGTGTTACATGTAGAGTTTGATTAATTTTGTCAATGTTCTAGAATTATTCTGAGACATGCTATTAACCAAAGAATATAGATGCTATAGAATATATATATACTATTAACATATATTATATACGTTAATAATAAGTAAAAAGATCAGGAGCACGAAATATTGAGGCTATGATTATTGGCTCAAAGTTCCGTTGTATTATTACATAATAGATAAAATATAATATTATGAAGAATGGTAAGTATGATCTGTTTTATACTATGGGAATATGAATAAGTTGGATAGAAGTACATAAATTCATTGGATCAAATGTTTGCAGTGGTTGCCATTTTTAATTTATATTGTCCGCTGTTGTTGTTAGATCACTATAAACTAATAAGAGTAGCCTATTTGAAAACTTTAGACAAAGGAAACCGCATATAGAATCTTTAAAATATACCTACTTCGAAATTAATGTATTTTACATTTGCAATAATTTTGTTTAGGTATAATATAAATGTTATTTAAGCGTGTATATCAGTAAAAATGTCAAATGATTACAAAATAGAATTTATCCATAATAATCCATCTTAATTATTTATGCATCCATTTATTTCTTTGCTGACACCAAATCTTCGAATTCAATTTAGTTAGAAATGATAATTTTTTTAAATAATAATGTCCATAGCCCTTAAGCATAACATTGGGGCAACACGCTGACGCATACTCGTCCCTGCAGTCATAAACTCTGACTGATCATAAATTATGCTGAAAGCCATCAAACTGCGTGAGTAAACGTGGTCTTTACTTTAACATGACAAAAACTAAGATTTTTAAAAAAGAAATTGATCATATAGAGAAGAAGTTAACGACAAAATGATCTTTCTCGGTTAATTTAAACATACATATGTATAGGTTTATACAAATGTTGTTATTATTAATGATTCTTCCAGATGAAATCAACAATCAATCCTAGATACTAAATATCGTGGATGTCCCAATGGCTGTTACGTAATTACTGTATATTCTATTATAATTATGAATCCACAACTCCTCGCCCGAACTTATATTTTTTAATTTCGTAATACATAGAGTAGAATTTTAAAACAGCTCAACAAAGTTGTTTAGTAACAATATAGATACCCCATTGAAAGAATGAATATAGTAATTATACCTATATATTATTTATATATACCTACACCAATTATTATTGTATTGTTATATTTTCAGCAAGAAATCACATTATATATTACACTACAAATTACATTATAATATGATACAACGAAAACACCTACGCGCATTAGCTGATCATATTTGAAAAATTTGAGTTAGAAATAATATCAGAAGGCCCGCGGTTTTTATATGGATTATGATGCAAACAAAGCTACCCTAGATATCTCAAAGAAAAAATGACAGCTTTTTAAAAACAAGAGTTTTACATTTAAATTCTTTAAATTGTCTCCATAGGAAAATAAAAAAGTACAAGCTATGGTCGGTGTTTTCGTTGTATACCGTGTCAATTATGATTTTTCTGGTACTATTAATCCTTATATCCATACTGGAGATAGCTAGGGCCTTATTGAAATTGGAAAACAAAATGTCAGTAGATATATAAAACTGCTCCAACTATGAAATAAATAATTAATAAAATATTCCGCTTCCTATACACCTATTGCATGCAATAGGTATATAGGAAGCTGAATATTTACATGCAGCAGTGGAACAAATTATTAAATTAATAATATAGGGCATATAGTTATTCATGTATGTACAATGAAATCCGTTCTTACTTTATACAATCCAGGCTCAATTTTAACCAACATTAAGTAAAAACAATTTGAAAAAATTATTGTAGTTAGAGATAAAACAATATTATTCTTTATTTTTTATAAAGATAGACCAGAAAACTTTTGAGTTTTTACAAATATTTTAGAACACTGGAATATTCTGAACTTCATAGGCAAAAAATGTAGAGTTACCATGTAAATCAATTTCAGTATTGATTGCATTTATATATATATAATAAAATAACACCTATTCAAATATTAAATGATGCTATAATCACATTTAGTCAATTGTTGTCAATGGTATAATAAACGTTTAATATTACTTAATTATTATAAAAGTGACTGATTAAAATTTATTAAAACATAAACAGCATAGTAAAATAAGTTTTTCAAAATATCTATTTATAAAATTAAAAAATTAAAAAATCACTGATTATCTGATATTACTTTTTGATAGAATAGCTAATAGATAATCAGAAACCAACTTTTTTTCCATTCATTTTAAAACTATATACGCTAATGAAACGCGCAAAATAAGAATATGTACACATTTAAAGCCCTTCGCATAAATATTTTATATTTTTATAATTCTTTCCTTCAAAATTAAATAGAATAGAATTTAATTTAATTTAGAAATTAAATTAAAAGTAGTATAAATTATATTGAATTATAGTTATTTTGGAAGATTTTATATTTATTTTTAATTTTATAATTCTTTTATAATAATATAAACCCTCTTTTACATATAATATTTTTTTCATCTCTTGACATTTAGATTTTCAAAGTATTGCTTATATTAAATTACTATGGCAGACCACGATAAACACTACTTGACTGTACATAACAAGGTAATTAAAAACCTTATTGCTTTAAATTTGTAAAAAATGTGACTTCATGTGGCGATTGTGGAGTTCTTGACCATAAATTTAATTTTTTTCAAAAAATAAATAAAATGTAAAAAAATTATATATTGTAAAGGTTAGTGAGATGCTTGATAATCGTGGTGTGGTTGCAGCCGCAAGTGGCCGCCAGCTTTTAGTAGTGTATAGGGGTTACTTGTTAAATGTTGAAAAAACCAAAAATATATGATAGTGATTTTTTACCATCAATTTTCTGCATGCTAGATTATTATACAACAGACAACATTCTGCGCTTGAACCCACTGTCTGGTCAGCTTGTCAAGGCAGGTGGTAGGGCGTCTGGGGGGCTAACCCACAGTGGGGTCCAGGGACGGAGCTTTAAACACAATTTAGATGTGTTTAAGATGCCATTTTGCAATTTAAATGTAGGTTATAATATATGTAACTAATCAAATCGATTAAAACAAAAAATAATAATATAAATTATTAACACATTCAGTTTAATAAATTCATATGTAAATAAAGAGGAGTTC